>OW569404.1:65691160-65953660 GCA_937654795.1 Cistogaster globosa
TTTCGAGAAGGCAGTCTTCGTTTAACACAAGAAACAATAGGAATTTATTAGTTGCAAGATGTAGACTGGAAACGACAAAACAAAGGATAGAATACGTGGGTAGTCGTGAGTTCAATAATTTGCCTCAACATCTTAAAACTACAGATAGGATTTCAATTGTTAAAAAAATACGTTAAAAATAATTTATTTCAACATATATAAGATATTTTAATGTAATTATTATGAATTGCAGAAATTTATACCTTTTGTTTATTTATTATTATTATTGTTGTTTAATAAGTTTAACTAAATGCTAAATGTAATATTTGTTTTGCCAAATCCCCTCTACAAAGCCTTTAAGGCGCACAGGCAACATACATGCTTGTAAAAATAAATTAAGACTCTAAATGAATTAAAAAAAATGTCCTTCACATGATAAATACCTATCAATATTCCTTGCATGTTTTCAAGCTCGTACACGTTGTTGCCGATCGGTTTCGGTATCCTACACTTTAAAAACTTTGTACAAAATTTTGTCGTGCACGTTTATTGTACCTTTCAGCACTTTTTTCGTACGCTTTATGCTTATTCACTTTTACATTTTCTCTAATAATTTCAAGTTTTTCATTTGTCTTTAAATTTTCTTTTTGGTGTTCTGATAAAGATTTAAGTTTCCGAATGCAGAATGAACTGAACTTCTTAAGGCGCACTCTATTTCAGACAACTACATATCCCAGTCGGGTTGATCTTCGTCAAGATAGGCTCAAATGGCATTGAGCACGGATTGGTTGACCCTTTCCACCGCATTTCACTGAGGACTGTAAAAAGCAATTTTAAGATGCTGAATCTTATAAATCTGAATCATATCCTGAAAAGCTTTTGATACAAATTGCACACCATTACCAGTGTGTATTGTTTCCGGTACCCCGAACTTATGAAATATTTCACTAACCAAAAATTTAATGACATTGCCTGTCGTGGCTTCCCTCATCGCTTTAAGAAATGTTAATTTCGTAAAATGGTCTACAATTACAAAAACATAGCCATCGTCGCTCTTTGATCTAGGATACTTCCCTAAAAAATCTAAATACAATTTTTGAAATGGTCAATCAGTTACTACTTCCTGCAATTCATAATAAATACTTTAAAATATTTTATATATGTTGAAATAAATAATCTTTAACGTTTTTTTAACAATTGAAATCCTATCTGTATTTTTAAGATGTTGAGGCAAATTATTGAACTCACGACTACCCACGTATTCTATCCTTTATTTTGTTGTTTCCAGTCTACATCTTGCAACTAATAAATTCCTATTGTTTTTTGTGTTAAACGAAGACTGGTTTCTCGAAAAACTTATAGTGTGATGACCACAATGCACACATTTGAAAACATAAATTAACATCTGCAATTTAAATATTCCGTGAATAGGTAAAATATTTTTAAGTACATTAGTATATAGTGACACCGTAGAATAAGTTATTGGAAGGTTAGCTACTGTTTTTAATGCTTTCTTTCGCATTCTTTGTAATGCTTTGAGTTCATTGCTCTTCCTATACCCGTACGTTATAGCCAAGTAATTAAGATGGCTTTGAACTAAGGCATTGTAGAGTAATAATTTCACATTTATATCAAATTTATTTTTAAATTTATAAAGTAGCCCTACAGTTTGAGCAGTTTTTGTCTTTAAACTACTAATATGTTGACTCCAAGAGAGATTGCTTTGCAATTTTACACCCAAATATTTAATGTTACTAACTCCATGAATCTCTTTACCGTCCACAAACACACTAAAATAACTATGATCATTACACGGCTTGAATCTTATTAATTGAGTTTTATTTGGATTTAAAACAAGTTTGTTAATTATTGCTAATTCCGTCAATGATGGCGCATCCCGTTCCATATAAACCTTTGCGACAGTTTCATGTTTGTAGGCGTAGAATAAACAAATATCATCCGCATACAAGAAGAGTTTTCCAGAAAGTTGTAGATTTTTTAAATCATTAAGGTAAATGGCAAACAATAATGGACCAAGTACATAAGCCTGCGGTACACCACATTAAACATCACCAATTGAACTTGCATGACCTTTTATATGAAAGAACTGTTTTCGATTCGTCAAATAACTTTTCAAAAGAGACAAATCTGCACCAAAAATACCATATAATTTAAATTTTCTCAACAAAATATTATGATCTACAAGATCAAATGCCTTGGTAAAGTCATCAAATATACCGGCCACTCCCCTAAATCCAACATCTAGGCCTTTTCAAATAAAGTTGAGTTCATTTACCACAGCTTCTTCTGTACCACATCCTTCCCTAAAACCATACTGGGATTCATTCAATAGGCCATGAGTTATGAAATATTTTGAAATTTGACTGTGCAAAATTTTTTCAAAAACTGTATCAATAACAGGTAAAACAGAAATTGGCCTAAACTTATCCGCAGTGCAAGCGTTGCCTACCGTTGGGATCGGAACAAACTTATGGATTTTTAGAATATCAGGATAAATGCTACAGTTCATCATGTTATTAAATATATAAAGTAAATGGGGTGTAAATTCATTTATATTTTCTAACAGTATCTTCGGTGCTATATTATCATGGCCACTACTTTTATCTGCACTCAAATTTAATATTGCATTCTGAACATCATCCACCGTTACATAATCAAGATTAAATCTTATATTGTGTTGAGTTATAGTTCTTAAATAGGTAAAAGAATCTTTAGACTGTTCTCCAATTTGTACACTTAAATTTTTTACAGATTTAAAAAAAATCGTTTAAAGCTTCAGTTTTTTGCAAATCATCCGTTATTAGTTCACTGTAGTCATCCTTTACATTAATAAATCTGTTCATAGATCTTCCAAGAGATTCATTTAAAAACTTTCAACATTTTTTGGATCATTCTGATAACATTCTAAATTGTATCTATAAAAGTTATTCATTGACTCTTTACTTGCTTTCTTAATTGTGTTACTGATTCTCTTTAACCTTGCATCTATATCATCATTACTAGGGTTTTTCCTACGTTTTTTTAAAAGATTCTTCCTAAAAGCACAGATAAATAACCAGATAACTCACTAGTGACGTTTTAAAAAGTGTGTTATTATATTTACTTCCAGCTTTCGTTTAAGTGAATAAAAAAATATTCAAAAATGCTGAAAGCAATGAGTCGGAAGAAACCGCTACACATACCTATTGCAAACAAATGTTTTTATTTAATCAACCAAAAAATGTATAACAAAATTGGGGTAAAAATAGAGTTTTTTAAGAAAAATTAAAATAAGTATAAATATTAGTAAAAGAAATTTATAAAAAAATTATAAAATGTTTTTATAATATTATAGTGTATAAGAACAACTAAAAAATAATGTTTTCCTTTATAATTACAGGTTGTACTACCATTCCATTTGAGGATCCGCAAACAAAAATCAAAACAGCTTGCGTGGTTTTATTGGTAAGTAAAAAAATTGGCCATTAAACGTGTTTATGCCAAATTTATTGTATTTTAGGATTTGGTTTTTGCCAAAGTAAAAGGCTATCCAGCATGGCCAGCTAAAATTACAAAGTACAACAAAAAATATTATGTATATTTCTATGGAACCAGACTGCCAATATTAAGTCGGAAGACCTCTTTCCTTATGTTGAAAACAAAGAAAAATTCGCCACAGACAAAACGTTACAGATCTAACAGAACCTGTTAGTCGATGATGATGTTGGTGATTCGTCAAACTCGATGAATGCCCCACCAGCAAAAAAGAAGTTACTCCAGAAGGTAAGTGTTAATTATATTATTCTAGGTTACTGCAGCAAAACTAATATTTGCGTTTTTATATTTTTTAAGGTATATCAACTCCAGAACCTAAAGCAAAAACGGCCAAGAAAATCTAGAACAAAACCAATATAAAAACGATGGCGACCGTTACACCCACTGTGAAGTCATCTTAAAAAATCAGAAGTTCAAAACAATCTGCTGTTGGCCTTTATTCCACCGTCTAAATGTATCGGTATTAAATTAGACTATCAAAAGCCAGAAATGGGTTCTATTAAAACTAATGCAGTTAAAGAACATATTGTAATCAATCCTTCCAGATCAAAAATACATCGTGAGGTCAAGGAGCGATTTACTAGTGAAATTATTGAACAAGAGGATGCACTATTAATCGAGAGGGATTTTATACAAATCTCGCAACAGCTAAGAGAGTGTTTGGGCTTAAAACGCGCTGATGTGGATCGTTGTTTAGATATTCTAAAGCAATGCAAGGAATTCCAATTAACAAAATTGATGCTTTTACGCAATTCCAATCTCCCACAACATATACATATGCTTTAGCCACTAAATTAACAGATTCCAAAGATGTGAATAAAAGTGAAAGTTTTAATCAATAATAATAATACTTACTTTTATATTTCAAAAATCTTATATAAAGAAAAAACATACAATTTTTGTTATATTTTTTAACTTTAAATATAACTTCTACGGTTTTTATTTAAGTATATAATAAAAAAAGAAACAATTTATAATAAGCAAAATTTTATGTTTTATTTCAGCAGTTTTAAAATAATTCCAGCAATTATTGATTTCCATCTCAGAGCAATTAGCAATGCATCGCTACAATCTGTGTTAAAATTTAAAAAAGGAGATTTTAATAAACATAATTTCATCGATATACTTCCAGTTTTCAGTAATTAAAAACAAAAAAGTAAAAATATGTGAAGACTGGAAGAGTATGATCTTATTTCTCTTTTAGCTTACTGAATTTCAGCAATTGATTTTTTTTCGACCTTATCTGGTCTAGATCCGTCTTTTTTTTGTTAAAAACAGCATCACCTCGTGAAGGGTGTGGCTCTTCGCCACGCATGACGGTCTTGAGTAAGGGGAAGCTCTAAATGTTAGCTACACTTACTCTTGGATTTTTGTTTGACTTTTTCAAACTATCCTAGATGCCATCCCAGCAAACAACGTTAAAATGTAACTTTTAAACCTACAACACAATTAAATTTATACTTTCACTATTTGATTAAATCTTTTTTTTAGTCATTTTGCACTTGTTTTCTTATCTGTTTAAAACACTTATTAACACACACACTTTTTTATTTTAAAATCCCTTAAATTTTTCTGATTGGGAGAAACACTGTCATATGTATATGTTTGCTAAGATAAAATCTCATCAAACATACATTCAAACTATCTAGGAATCAAACTAAATAAAATAAGATTTTGTACATTGAAAAGGAACACAGTTCCTCTAATGTACAAAACCTGCCGCAAGCATGTCACTAATAAAACTTATATACAAACTTACTTGGCCGGATTTTTCGGAAACTGGAGCAGCTTCCTCCTTCGGCACAACCCATTATGCAGCGGTGACTCCTGAAAGAAACCAGATAATTTCCTTAAAATCTAATTTACATTAAAAACAACTTTGTTCAACTTACATCTTTTGTTAGATTTTTTGCTTTGTTGTTGTGGTTGATTTTTCAACCCTTATTTTAAATGATTTTGAGAAAAAAAAAAACACAAAAAAATCTTCAAATAAAATTTATTACTTTAATTTTAGATTTATTATCAACATTAAAATAATATTAATCACTTTAATTGTTGATAAATTATTACACTTTAGACCCAATATCCACAATTTTTGTAAATAAATAAAATGTCAAATTCCAGCTATAATCAGAAACAGGTAGTAATATCAAAAAAGCAAGAACTGTTACTATCCCTCTCTAACGAAAGCTGGAATCTGGCCACACTGAATTTTTCGTTTCGGATCTGGTTAGTTATCTGTGCTTAAAAGTTATTAGTTCTAATAAATTAGCGTTTAATCACGAAGCAATTCTAACTTCTACCATTCTTTTCTGTCTCTTTTCAAAGTTAGAAATTTTAATAGCATTTTCTTCTCATGCTCTAACTAATATTTATATTTGCTTTTATTCAGATTAGCACATCAAATTACATTTGTCACATTCGATAAATTCGTCTTTTTATTCATCAACTACTAATTTATTTTAATTGACCACAGTTTTTCTTATTGCTTTTTGCCATACTACGACGTTTTGATTTAGACATATTAAACAATGTTTTAATTCTTTTTCACTCGATATATTACAAAACTTGTTTATTTTTATTTAAAACTTTAATAACTATTTATTTAATTGATTAAAAAAAAAAAACTTTGAGGGAGAGCTCGAAAATTTTGACTTTTTACTTAGGGTTGCCAAATCATTATCATAATATAGTGCACATAGAACAAAACTGTGATATTATTGATTGAGTGCAATATTAGGCTAAGAAAATGCAATACGCATTAATACTTATACAAAAATAAAATAGTTCGTCATTAGATGTTTTGTGTAGTTGATAGTTTGTGTTTTCATTAGTCTGTAATATAAGCACCGAGTATCTGATTCTGTGATATTTACTACTGTACATTTGCATTTATATAGTCCCTTACCTTAGATTTAGAATCGTTGTGCAATAAATAACCTTGCCCGTAATGGTAATAAATCGTAATGCTCTGAAACATAAAATAGTCACAAAGCAAAGTAATTAATGGTCAGTATATCATTAAACTTATGTGACAGATTCCGGTTCTGGATTAAAATCTTTTGTTTTTCGTGTAGTAGCAATAATTTGGTGCAATATTCATGCTTGTTAGGCTGTGAAAGGTTGAGACGTAGTTATACAGCCATTCGACAACTGATGTAAATTTTCAAGGTGCTTATGTTAACGAAATCAATTAAGGGAGCACGCACTGGCTCTGATGAATATGTCGAGGATTCAATTAGCCACCAACTGGAATGGTATATTTGAAAAGAAAACTCTAATTATATCGCCCGGCTGTGAGACGGCAGGGTGTGGGAATTCCCCACGTGGGAAAAGACAACAGTCGCCACACACACCGTCCTTCATCATTGTCCATAACAAGCCTGGTGGTATGTTGCGGTGATTTGGTCAAAATGCGTCCAAGACGGTATAAAAATAACACGTTAGCAAGGATGGCTATTGTGTGCACTTTTCAACCCTTGCGATGTAATATATTTTTGTGCTGACAAATTGAACAAATATATTTGAGTCGAGGACTCGGGATAGCGGCGTGTGGTAGCGATGGCTAATCCGCAATAGACCATCGGCTGCGAGGGACACCTTGCTTATGCGATCGCCCAAACTCACGAACCGCAGGTAAGCCTCGCAATAAATATGGCCGACTTCCTAAACGCAAGTTGCAATGCATATTTACAATGCATGCACTTGGTAAACGAAAACTTTCTGACAAAGTCCAATGTACCTAATCGTTTGGCAACTCATTTTAATGAGTATCAGGTAGCAAAATCGCGCATCATTTTTATTTTTTATGTAAACATTTGAATTGCAATGACTGAGTAAGTATTATCTTATTTATTTTTAATAAGTTATTTATAATTGATAGGTTTTATTGAAATAATTAAACACTTTATATTGCAAAGACAAAAAGTGGACCCATCAGCGCAAAAAATTATTTATGTTTATGTATTCACTATACGTTTGTACTTACAGTAAAGGTGCTTCTTTGCATACGAAAATGTGAATAAAAAAAGTCATTATCCATTAATTCAATGCATTCTTCAAAATGTTTATTTTTAATCACTTTTCTTCTCGGGATTTTTATTGTCCTTAACAAAAGTTTTCTCTTTTGTTTTTCTTTTTAATGAGTTTCTTGAGCAAATCAATATTTTTGGAGGATTTGGCCTGAGATAATTCCTCAGCACTTCCAAACAAAATGGATAAATAATTTTTTGTAACCTCCATTTTTCCAAAAAAAAAAAAAATAATTCAACTTTATACATGTTTTTAACATTTGTTTTAGGTATGAGTTGCATACCGACGTTCCTAAATGCCGACAAAATGCAAAAAATGTCTCTGCAACGCAAGGTTGCACTTAAGACATGTTTAGCATTGCATACTCATTTTTTTTAAATTATGCATTGCAGCTAGCGTTTAGGAAGTCGGCCTATCTGAAAATGAAAAAAGAAAAATACATTAATAAATTGTAAAACTAAATAAAAATCTAGAGGGATATTTGTACGAAGACTGCTATTTGATTTATGAACATTTGTGTCATAGAACATATGGTTATGAGAGTTGGAAAATGATTTTTGGTATGCAGGTTATTGTGAATTTATCACATAACTGCCAGACGCCTTTGTGAATGGATTTTTCTGCTATACATTGGGCGAATTAAGAAACTAATGTTAAGGCTAGTAAAGGACAAAGATAAGCATAAAATGAGATGAATATATGGAATTGAGTAATTATTTTGTGGAAAGTAAGGGCATTAAATTTGACTAACCTAGGATTAGGCATTTTCAGAAAAGATTATTAAGAGCCAAGTTGTGAACGTAGAAACAGGTAGTGTGATATTTAAAACCTGAAAATATTTAAAATTTATAAAAAGTAATAAAAGGATGTAAAAAGTTGCCTACTAAAGTGTGTTGATATTAATGGTACAAATATAAAACAATTAACAAGAAAAGTGAAGTTGCAAGGTAGGTCAAATTTTGTATTTGGTGGTTTGTAATATACAGTTAATTACATGTATATGTGTTTTATAAGGTTTTTGAAGTAAAGGCGTAAAGAGTTAATAAAATCCTGCAAATTGTGAATTTCCATTGGGGAACGTAAGTTTTAATTCTAGGTTATAAATAAATTTAATTTAATAATTTGAGCGGTTTCTTTAAATTAGGATAACCATAATCAACCCGTTATAGAACCTCCGCTGGGATGAGTTCAAGCATAAGCTAGTCGGCCACTTCTCAACCTAGTGCTTTTTGGGACACGTAACAATATGGCGCCCAAATGAAAAACAAGGGCGTTTAACGCCCTGTGTTAATGGATGTTGTGTGGAAAGAACTAAACACAATAAAATAGACAAATAAGTTAAAACAATAGACCATGTCTTACATTAATTCTTCTGAGTGAAACTCCCGAACACCTGTAGCCGTTCTTAAGCATGTCCGTAGAAGCCGTTGTACAGGTATTTAGGGTAGTAGTTATTTGGAGAATGCAAAGTTACAACCTATGGGTAGTAGTTTGTTCATAAAATCATAATAAAGCGACATTATTAGTACGATACTACTGGCCCATAACAGATTTTTATGAAGGTATAGTACCTAATATAAGCAGATAAGCTTTAGTAAGAACCTAGGAAGAGAATTTGATAGCCGCTCAATATTGATACTTGAGGCCTGATGTATCAAACTAACTCTAAAGCTTAGTTACTTTGTTTTTGAGAGTGAATAATGGACGTCAACTGGTAATTCTCGAAAGAAAAATTCAAATTTTTTTGCAAGCATCAACACTTTCTTCCACTGCCCCTAAACAACTTTACTTATCGTAGTAAAACGGAATACAAAAAAAAATATATACAGAAATAAAAAAAGGACGTTTTAATAGAAAGTCTCATTAAGTTAGGTACAAAATTACTTGTTTAAATTAGTTAAAAGGTAGTTTAAGTAAGATTTTAATAGTTTAATTAAATATTTATTTATTATATTTCTTATGCAATAATTTTTTATTATTTCTATATTCTCTTTATGTGTATATATGTATATTTTTTTTGTTGGTACCGTACTTCAATTACCTCACTAATTGGGAAATCAAAGGTTTTTCATATACGGTGAAAAGAAAAGATTTGAATTTACGAAAAGTAGATTGTGATGAACCTGGAAATTATAAATCAAACGGCAAAAAAAGAAACACAAAAAATAGAGTCAAATAGAAGTCTTGAAGTTCGAAGAAGTAGAAAAAGAAATAGATTACCGAGCCCAAGCATACAAGGACTCTAGATTTGAGAGCATCAAATATGGCGACCTCTAGCAATAATAGCGAGGTAGGTTCTCAATTCATAGATCTATCACGAACGATTACATCGCAAGCGGGAAACAAGCCTGTTGATCAGCCTCAGACAGTAGGGATAAGTGCACCATCCGTAATAAAAAATAAATTAATTGATGATGTAGGACCTGGAATAAAGGAATTAGTAGTTGATGAGGCATTACTTGTCCAAAAGTCTTTAGAAGACAAAGTAAAACAAATGGTGTCGGATGAAACGCGAGAAGTAAAAAGAACCGTAGGAGACCTAGCAAAGGCTGTACAGGTTCTTATAATATTAACATCTTCTAATAATCAGACAGCTTTAACGAAAATGAACATATAAGAGTGAATTCACAGAGTAGTACATATATATGAGACAGAGACCAAGCACGAACATATCCACCTGAACAATTTATACATAATGGTCTAAGTTATGTGAATCACACTGACATTAGAACTACTTCTGACAGAAGTGAATCTTATAATTTCCGTCAAAGAAGAGTGGACAAGTTAGGTATAGTATTTGATAATAGATCTATGAGTATTGATGGGATAATATTTCGATGAGAGCATTTAAAGGTTCAATATATTATTTCAGATAGAGAAATTTCCATTTTTTAGTTTCAGATTTGGTTAAGGATTGGTACTGGTCTTTTATAGGTGTTCACGGCTTAACAGAATGGCCGGTCTTACGTCTTGCCTTGCTTTCGCAGTATAAAACTCCATCTTCCAACTTCGAAATAATGAGAGACCTATTAGAAAGAAAACAGCAAAATAATTAGACAGTTGATATGTTATTTTTAGCTATGAATAAGTTAAGATCGAGAATTTTACAAGCAATGTTGGAGTTTAATATGATTAAAATAATGAAACGTAATGTTAATTTGAACTTAGCAAAAGTTATTTATCAAATAGCTGTGTCTTCAGTAGAACAACTGCACATCGAATGTAATGAGGCAGAGCGCAATTTTCCTAGAAGAGAAGTGAGAAATGTAATACCGCCACAGCGTTCAAGAAGACAAACACACGAAGTTTATATTTCGCAAAGTAATAGTCAATTGGTTGAAGGGTATTGAGACCAGAACTTTTTAGAGTTTGTGGCCATTTGCTTGAATCAGCAGTCACAGCAAGCAAAAACAAGCTTTAGTATGCTGGAACTGCAAAGCTACCTGATATGTTTTAATGGAATGTCCGATTGAACAGAGATCGTACCAGGGTACCCGCGTCAAAAACTAAACCCTGCATTGATAAAAATAAGAAAAGTAAGGTGCTGCACCAAATTAAGTGTGTAAATATGGAATCGAATATAAGTTATTATTTTTCCTTTTGGAAAAATTAAAAAAAAATGTTTTTTGAGTTTTTTCGGCCAACTAATTGACCATCTTTATTGAATAAATGATATTAGTTAACTAACATATTACAATTTGCTATATTTATAACTTAATTATTTATCTTAGATCTAAAATATTAATTCCTTTAAATTATTATTTGCTACTGATGCAGTTTAATGTAATTAAATTATTTTATTACTTATTAAAAGAAAAAAAAGAAAAGGTTATTTACCTTTGGCTTAAAAATATTAATTCTTTTGAATTATTATTTGCTGCTGATGCAGTTTAATGTTATTAAATTAGTTTATTACTTATTAAAAGAAAAAAAGAAAAGGTTATTTACCTTTGGCTTACAAATATTAATTTCCGGGTTTTTATTTTACTGCTCATGTAGCTTAAATTGTAAAGAAAATTACATTAATTAATATTGTTGTTAACTCTTCCCCTCTAAAATATGTTTGTCCTCAAACATTGGAAAAATACAAACTTGGGGGTTTAATTGGACCCGAAATTATAATAATTGGTTCATTAAGAGTTTTACCTGAAATATCTGTTGGAACATAGTCTGATTTTTGTGTATTTTCAATATTATTTTCATTTGTATGTTTGTTAGTTGAGATGTAATGAAATATTATTTTTTCCTTTGTTTTACAAATGAGTTTGGATAAGGTTATAGTTGATAGTAATACAATCAGAATGATAACAGCTAATGATTTGTTAATGATTGCTTCAGTCTCTAAAAATTCAATTTTATTTGTATTATTTAAATGAAATTGTTTTAATTTCTCTAAGGAAAGCATTTCAATGTATTGTTTTTCTAGTGGGGATTGTTGCACTATTTGTGGTGAAGCTGATATCATTGGAGATTCCATATTGCCAAAGATTTTATTATTAATGGTAATGGATTCATTATAGAAGTTTACTAAGTATGTTGCATTTATTGATTTGTTATTTAATGTTCCATGGAAGTCATTTAATATTATTGAACCTTGTTTTAATTCTTCTACCGTTGGGGTATGAAAGGCATCGGAAATGTCGCAATGTGAACGAGATCCATTTAGAAAAGGTGGGATGCAGGTAGAGTTAATAATGTCTTTAAAATCGTTTCTTTTGCAAATTGTGACAGTATTGATTATAGTACAATTTTTCTTAATAGCTAACACTTTTTCTTTATATTTAAGAATTTCCTTAAAATCTATGTTTATAATTTTATTATCATTTTTTATAGGTTTTATTAAAATTTTTTTATAAATTTCTTCAGAAGTAAGTGGAATCTGTATAACATATAACAAAATTGAATCTTTATATAAAACTTTTGCATCAGCAAATTCTAGTGCTTCTTCTGTTGATACAAATGGAAATTTTTCCTTTTTTAGAGTTTCAATAACAATATTTATTTCTTTTTTGTTTAATATAACGGAGTTAATTATATTATTTTTCGCCCATTGAATGGCATATTTAATATTTTGTAATTCTTCTTTAACTAATCTTAATCTAGTTTGCATACTTATAATGACAGTATTGCTAATTGAATTTTCGTTTCTTATTACTTTATTAATTATATTTGTATATTCCGTTAATTTATTTATTCTTTTACTAAAACTTTCGTTTATTATTACTTGTTTATTATTATTGGAATTAAGTTCATTAATGTTACCTTTAAGCAATTCGAAATCGTCATGGTCGGAAGAACTAGCGATATATTTCCATGCGGTTCCGATTAAGTTTATGGATCTTTTCATTCTCGTTTCTTCGATAAGTTGTAGTGATTCTAACATTTCTGTAGCTTGTATTAACTCTTGTTTCAAGGATGGTATAATCATACTTTCGGAGTGATCATTATTATTAATGAATGAGTGTATTTCGCCAAAAAAGCTTTGGTACTCGTTTAAACTTATTATATGTACAATTTTTAAAGTACCGTCTGATGATGTGGGAAAGTGTATAATTAAGGATTTAAAGTTCGGCATTGGAGGGGGATAGGCTGTTTAGGATGAGGATTCTGAAAGGAATTGGTTTATTAAAATTAACTTTTAATGTTACTTTTGTGGATAGTTTTATTAGATTCAGTAGTTACATATGTTCCTTTATCTTCTTTAACTATTTCTTTTTTGTATCTAGGGGTTAACTTAGTTCCTAATCTTGTGTTTATTTTGGAAAAAATTATTTCACCTGGGGCGTAAGTTTTTATTTCTTGTCTATTTTTATTCTGATATCGCATGTCAATTTCCTGTTTCCGTTTTAACTTTTCTATGTTTATTACTCTATCGTTTTCAAGCTGAGAAGGGTCTGTGCTAACTCTTCGACCGAAAAATAATTCAATTGGTTTTTTTCCTGTTGTACTATGTATTGAGCAATTATATTTATATACGGAAATTTCGAGTAAATCTTTAAAGTTGTTATAAATGTTTTCTATTTTTGTACATCGCATGATTTCGGACAACGTAGAATGGAATCTTTCTACTTGACCATTAACATTGCTTGAGTAAGGTGGCACAGTAAATATTTCCATATTTAATTGATCTTTTAACATGAAAGTAATGGTTGAAGAATTAAAAGATTTTTCATTGTCCATAACTATAGACTTAGGAACTCCGAATGCAAATACTAGTTCACGAAGTGGTTGCCGTATATCTTCTGTTGCCTTGGAATTTATCACTTTTACCTGTGCATACTTGGAAAATTTGTCGATTGCCGTTAATACCAAATTGTTTCCGGTTTTATAAATGTCTATATGGATAATTTCGCCAGGATATTTCGGAACAGGTGTTTCCTTTAATGCTGGTTTCATGGGGTGCCTATCATATTTGTTTTCTTTACATGTAATGCATTGTTTTACTATTGTTTTTATTTTTTTGGACATGGCTGGAAAGTAATATTTTTCTAAAATTTGTTATTTTCTTTACTATTTCGGCGTGCTCTGTTGTGTGTATCTATGATTATTTTATTTTGCTCTTCCTCGTTTTTTACATCGTCTACCTGGAATCTAGTGAATCGAATGCGATACTTATTAAAGTGTTGTGGATAAATTTCTTGTATTTTTCCCATGATTCTTTCTGAAGTTTTGATTGCATTGTTAATTGAGGGGTAAAGATATTTCTTTAGAATGTTTATAAGTTTGCTTTGAGTAAATTCTGGTTCAAATATGTGGTGACGGTGGTAATGGGGAAAAATAATTTCGAATTTATATTGGGATGTAGGATGTGTGTAAAGAATAATTTGATTTTTAAAACACTTTATTGGTGTATCGACGCTTATTATGAGGTTCTGTCCTGAACTATCATCGCTACGAGTTGCTACTGAACTGTGTTACGGTGGGAATTCTTGACAGGGCATCTGCTACTACATTAGTTTTTCCTGGTTTGTAATGAAGTTCATAGTTATACTCTTCCAATATTGCTTTCCAACGTTTCATTTTACTATTGTTATTTTTATTGCTAAGAGCATTGGTAAGCGGCTGGTGATCAGTAAATATTTTTACTTTTGCAGAACCGTACAGATAATTTCGGAGATAGTTTAAGGACCAAATAATTGCGAGCATTTCTTTCTCGTTTGTCGCATAATGTTCTTCTGTTTTACTTAATGTACGAGATATGAACGCAATTGGCTTGTTATTTTGCGACAGAACTGCACCTAGGGCGAAATCTGAAGCATCTGTTGTGAGTTCTAGTTCTTTGTTGTAATATGGGTAAGCTAATATAATATCTTGGGAAACCAGAGTGTTTTTCAATTTTCCAAAAGCTTCGACTGCTTCATCATTTAGTGTTATGTGTTTTTGAGATGATTTGTGTTTTGAAAGACGACCTTCTTCCCCTCTTAAAATTTGCGTTAGGGGTTTTGCTACTTTAGCATAATCTTTCACAAATCTGCGATAATAACCAGATAATCCCAGAAAGGATCGAAGTTCTTTAATGGTTCTTGGTAATGGAAAATCGAGAATAGCTTGGATTTTTTTCTTATTAGTTTTTATACCATCTGATAAGATTAAAAATCCTAGGAATTCTACTTCATTATTTAGAAAGTTACATTTATCCAGTTGTACTTTTAGGTTTGCTTCTTGAAGTGTTGCAAATATAGCTCGAATATGATCGAAATGTTCCTTTTCTGTCTTACTAAATATAACAATATCATCTATGTATACATAGCATATCTTCCCAATATGATCGCGCAAAACATCATCTAGAGCTCGTTGAAATATAGCCGGAGCATTTTTTAAGCCAAAAGGAAGGCGTACAAATTCGTATTTTCCATTCGCGACGGAATGGAATTTGATGGAATCCGCTCTTTAAATCTAAAACCGTAAAGTATTTGCTGTTTCCTAATTGTGAAAGGACATCGTTTATCTCAGGTATTGGGTATCTGTCGGGGATTGTTAATGAATTTAATTTCCTATAATCTATTACGATTCTATATTGTTTGTTGCCAAGTGAGTCTGGTTTTTTTCCAACAACCCAAACCGGTGAATTGTATGGTGAACGTGAAGGTTGTATGATACCATCGTCAAGTAAATTTTTTATCTGTTTTTCGACTTCTGATTTTAATGCAATTGAATAAGGGTATTGCTTTGAATAAACTGGTGTATCTGTGGAAGTGCGAATTTCGCCAACTATTCTGGTTGTACACGTCAATTTCTGATTAGGCTCAATAAACAATTCAGGGTATTTGCTTACTATATCTTTCATTTCATCCTTTTGTTGTGGGGACATGTGATTATCTCGAATTGCTATTGTATTTATTCCCTTAGAAATATATTGCTTAAGTCTAATTTTTGTATTATTTTCTATTTGCATATAACTGTTATGCGTATAGATTATTGCTTTGAGTTCTTTTAACGAATCGTTTCTAAGAATGCCGTCAAATGATTTTAATGTTGGAAGAATATAGAATTTTATTTCCTTTTCTAAATTGAAAAGTTTTACAAACGTGTGTTCTTTTATTTTGACGTTACCTGCTATTGATTTTGCCAAAAATATTTCCTGTGTATAATTTTTGCTTGAACCAGTATCGATTAGGATTTTTAGTATTTTGCCGCTCTTAGCTCTACATTCAAAGTAAGGGAGCGAAGAGCTCGTCATTCTAAAAAATGAATGTCGCTGAGCTCGTTAATATTGTCTTCATTACACGGTATTTCGCTGAGTTGGTCAGTACCGAAGGAATTTTCAACAATATTATCGTAGGTTTCTAAATCATTATCGATGTGAAAGTTCCTTTGTATTTTAGGTTGATAGTTGGAGTTTCCAATTGATGGCGGTGATCTTTTGTTAACGTTTTGTTGCTGTGGTCTATTCATATAATTGACACGCTTGGAATGCAAACTACTATCTACATCCATAGGTTGTGGTAAATTTTGAGGTTTAGGAGGAATAGGTCTTGGAGGATCAAATTGGTAGTGATGATTTGTATTAGTTTGTGGCTGTGTTGTATAATTATTCAGTGGTATACGATTATCGGTGTTCGAGAACATAAAAGGTTTTTGTTGTGCATGGGGTATATGAGCTAATTGTGGATAGAAATTATGTTGGTTGAAACGAGGTGTTAGGTTAATAGGTTGTGATTGATAGTTACGGGGATAGTTGCGAGGTGGAAGTGGAGGAGTTGGTTTTCTAAAATTAAAACTTTGGAAATAATTTGCTCGGAAACTTTGGTTTTCCAATTTAAGACAAAGGTGGAGAGCCTGAGGTAGATCTGCTGGTTCCCTCATACCAAGGAGTTTCGGTAAATCTCTGTTTAAGCCTCTGATGAATGTGTCAAGAGCTTTATTACGATATGATTCTGTTAGCAAATTTAAGGATTCGTTAGAAGCTTCTAAACTTCCAAGTTTATTAAGAATTATAGACAAGTGCTTGTAAACCACTTGATAGAAACTTTGAATAGACAATTTGCCTTGAACTAATGAAATCATTTGGTCCCTCTTATCAGAATAATGTAGAGAAGGACACTTAATAATGGATTTCCAATCCAGAGGTGTATTATAAGATTCGAGAATAATATCAGCATTACCCACGATCTTGTTTCTTATTATGCTAAGGATACCGTAGTATCTAGGTGTGCCTCTAGAAGGTTCATAAATTTGTAAGATTCGTTCAACGCTCTTTCGCCATGAATTAAACTCGGATTGGTTACCGCTAAATTCGCGCAGGCTTTTGACAATATCCGTTATTTTATCGAAGTCTGCAAAGTTTCCGCGGTATTGTGCATCAATTTCTTGATCAGAAGCTATATTAGGACTTTGGTTTAATATGGATTGAATCAATCCCGGCAATTGTTGTTGCAAAAGCACAGAAGTAGTTTCGGTAATTATGTTATTTAGATCACTAATATTTAGTGTTCTGGTCGCTTGCTCTGTATTCGCTGCATTTAATACCGCAGGACGTATAAGGTTTTCTGGTTTGACATATTGATTTATAGGTTTAAAAGAATAGCTCAATATATTGAAAATTTTGATTTGATTAAAAGAATATTATAATTACTTCCGTTATATTATATGTGTTACTATTTTAAAGTTTAGAATTGTTCTCTTTTTTTTTCTTGTATTTTTAAATCTATTTTACTTATCAAATATTTATAATTATTACAATATTCTTTAACTTACAATAAGATTAGCTGCATTTTGGTATTTTATCTTCCTTTTTTTGGATAGCTGGCTGGCACGTAAAGCCGTCCTTTTTGCTGTACGCTACTGGGGGCCGCTTTCTATCACTTCTTGAAGATGTTACGTTGTTGTTGAATTTTAGCACGTTCAGGATTTTTAATACTACTAGCTTCCTATTCTTGGTGTCTTGCTTTTTAACTGCACATCACTTTTATTTCAACTGATAGTTTTATACTTTGTTAAAAACACAATAGTTTTATAAAACCTTATATTTCTTTAGTTTGATATAATTGTGTGTTTTTTGTTTCGGGTTCTACTATGTAGAATTCTTTTTTTTAATCCGGGATTGGCCACTTTATTTCTGCTGCACTACGTAAGGGCTTTTTGCAGAAGGACACTCACGTTTATCGGATATAACTATATAGGGTTGTTTTTAATTTTTTATGTTCGAGACTGGCGAGGACACTTTTTACTCCTTTCTGCTGCACTACTTAAGGGCTTTTTGCAGAAGGACACTCGCACGGACCGTTAATTTAAATTTTGCTCGGGCGCCAGTTACTATTTTTCCTTTTGGAAAATTTAAAAAAAAATGTTTTATGAGTTTTTTCGGCCAACTAATTAACCATCTTTATTGAATAAATGATATTAATTAACTAACATATTACAATTTGCTATATTTATAACTTAATTATTTAACCTAGATCTAAAATATTAATTCCTTTGAATTATTATTTGCTGCTGATGCAGTTTAATGTAATTAAATTATTTTATTACTTATTAAAACAAAAAAAGAAAAGGTTATTTACCTTTGGCTTAAAAATATTAATTCTTTTGAATTATTATTTGCTGCTGATGCAGTTTAATATTATTAAATTAGTTTATTACTTATTAAAAGAAAAAAAGAAAAGGTTATTTACCTTTGGATTACAAATATTAATTTCCGGGTTCTTATTTTACTGCTCATGCAGCTTAAATTGTAAAGAAAATTACATTAATTAATATTGTTGTTAACTTATATCTTAGAAAAGACACTATTTACCAATACAAGCGAGACAGGAATTTTATGAACAGGCTAAAACAAGAATCTTTGGATCTAATTGCGAAAGTAAAGAAGAAAATTATAGAAACGATTCTTAAAACAAAGAAAATAGGTGATGACCCAAGAATATTAACGTTGGGGTAAAGTACAAATGAGAGGATTGTTGGATTTAGGAGCGTCAGTTAGTATTTTAGGGAAGAATTGTAGAGAACTAGTAAAGAAAATAGGACTCGAAGTATGCTCTATGATGACCAGTGTGAAAACTGCCAGTGGTCAACATCATCGATTACTAGAAAAAACAAAAGCATCCATAAAGTTCAAAGATCAGGAACATATCGTATTATTATATCTTGGACCTGGAACTAGAGCTATGTTTGGGTATTGATTTTTGGGAAGATTTTGGTATAGTTCCTCACAAAGTTAGGTCAGATAAAATCAACATTGAAAATGATCAACAAGATTTTGTAGGTAAAGAGTCAGAGCATAGAATGGAACTCCATATATTAACAGATGATCAGAAAAAGGAGCTGAATAAGGTGATAATGCTTTTTAAAACATTTGAAGAGGATGGGCTGGGTGTAACGCATTTAGAAAAGCACTCTATAAAATTAGTTGAAGGAGCAGTAGCGGTAAAGGATCGTCATTACCATATGTCACCGGGTGTGCAAGACATAACATTCAAAGAAATTGATAACATTCTTAAACTAAACATAATAGAAGAGAGTGAGAGCACATTAAGCAATCGAACAACAGTAGTGCGAAAGCCTGGGAAGAATCGCCTTTGCCTCGACGCGCGAAAATTAAATAATCTGACCATAAAAGATACCTACCCGTTGCAAAATATTGAAGGAATTTTGAGCCGTATTGATGAGACATATTATATTATACAGCGTTGACCTAAAATATGCAGATTGAACTGGACGAAGAAACTAAACCTTACGCTGCTTTTACCATGTCAGGCATGCCTCTATACCAGTTAAGAGTCATGCCTTTCGGGCTATGCAACGCAGCCCAGCGTCTTTGTTGATTAATGGACAAAGTGGTTCCACAACGTATAAAACAGAACGTATTCATTTATCTCGATGTTTTTCTAGTAATTTACAGTTCTTTTGAGGAACATTTAAGGTTACTGGAAGAAGTAGTGTGGCAGCAACGTTGTTTGCACATTAGTGTGTTAGTGTTAGTCCTATGTTTGTGATCCCATTTTGGTGTATGATTACATTTAGACACTTTTACAAATGCTTACTTTTCTCATTTATTGCTTTGATTGTGTTGATGTTTATTTTACATCTACATTATACATTTTCCATTCCCTTGTATTTATCTAAAATAACGGTATCTTATGTATTCTCGAATATTCTAAGTAGTTATAGTTGTCCCTTTAATACTTTATATTAAGATTAACGTAGCGATAAATATTATTTTTATGCCTACTATACATGTATATATAGATTTAAGAATGTAAAACAGTACTAGACGTTTTTAATATAAACGGAAGCTTACAGGAGCTAAATGCTTTAAAAAAGCAAATCTTACGATCGGACTAAATAAATCGAAATTTTGCTATCAAGAATAAAATATTTAGGTTTCATTATTGGAGGGGGAATGCTTAAAACAGGTTCTGAGAAAGTCGAGGCGATATGAAATATATGAGTCCCAAAAACAACAAGGGAAGTAAGGAGCTTCCTCGGCACTGCTGGCTGGTATCGGCGTTTTATGTAAGATTTTGCTACTATTGCTGCGCCACTTACAGATACTTTGAAAAAAAATTGATCATAACGCCAGAGACCATAGAATCATTTGATAAACTTAAGAAAGCTTTGACAACACTATCTGTATTTAGACATCCTGACTTCACGAAAGGTTTCTATATTCAGATTGATGCTTTCGATTATGGTATTGGAGCAGTTCTATACCAATTGGATTCGTATGAGGATGAACATCCGATAGCTTTTTATTCGTACAAGTTAAATTCGTGTCAGCGAAAATATAGCGTCACTGAAAAGGAGCGCCTAGCAGCTGTTATGGCCATTAAGAAATTAAAGCAATACGTAGAAATGATGCCATTCACCGTGATCACCGACCACGCGAGCCTAAAATGGCTAATGACGCTTAAAGATTTAAGTGGAAAATTAGCTCGTTGGTCATTGCATTTGCAAGCCTACGATTTTGATATCCAATGTAGTCGCAGACATGCTATCTAGAGCTCCGCAAGATTTAAAAAAAATAATTGAAGAAATAGACAACAAAAATATTTTAGGTTTTGAGACTACAGAATGTGGATGGTAGGATTTATAAGAAAACCTTGAAAGATTCAACTCTCGAAAAACACTACGCATGGAAATTATGGATCCCATGTAACCTTACTTGAACATTAATTGAAAAAGCTCACAATGAAAACAAAGCGGCTCATGGTGGTATAGTTTATTTTATTGGCCACGAATGGCAATTCGAGTAAGGAAGTATGTAAACTCATGTCAAATTTGTAAAGAGGTCAAATCGGCCAATCTGAATCTTATGCCTGAAATTGGTCAGGAAGTAGTAACTGATCGACCATTTCAAAAATTGTATTTAGATTTTTTAGGGAAGTATCCTAGATCAAAGTGTGAAAATGGCTATATTTTTGTAATTGTAGACCATTTTAGGAAATTAACATTTCTTAAAGCGATAAGGGCAGCCACGGCAGGCAGTATCATTAAATTTTTGGTTAGTGAAATATTTCATAAAATCGGGGTACCGGAAACAATACACACTGATAATGGTGTGCAATTTGTATCAAAAGGTTTTCAGGAAATGATTCAGATTTATAAGATTTAGCATCTGAAAAATGCTTTTTACAGTCCTCAGTCAAATGCGGTAGAAAGGGACAACCAATCCGTGCTAAATGCCATTTGAGCCTATCTTGACGAAGATCATCGCGACTGGGATATGTATTTGTCTGAAATAGAGTGCGCCCTAAGAAGTTCAGTTCATTCTGCATTGGGAAACTTAAATCTTTATCAGAACACCAAAAAGAAAATTTAAAGACAAATGAAAAACTTGTAATTATTAGAGAAAAGGTAAAAGTGAATAAGCATAAAGCGTACGAAAAAAGTGCTGAAAGGTACAATAAACGTGCATGACATACTAGATTCGTACCTGGGCAGGAAGTATTCCGACGAAATAATGTTTTAAGTAACTTCGAGAAGAATAGAAATGCAAAATTTTGTAAAAAGTTTTTAAAGTGTAGGATACGGAAACCGATCGGCAACAACGTGTACGAGCCTGAAAACATGCAAGGAATATTGATAGGTATTTATCATGTGAAGGACATTTTTTTTAATTCAGTTAGAGTTTTAATTTATTTTTACAAGCATGTATGTTGCTTCTGCGCCTTAAGGCAATACAAATATTACATTTAGCATTTAGTTAAACTTATTAAACAACAATAATAATAATAAATAAACAAAAGGTATAAATTTCTGCAATTCATAATAATTACATTAAAATATCTTCTATATGTTGAAATAAATTATTTTTAACGTATTTTTTTAACAATTGAAATCCTATCTGTAGTTTTAAGATGTTAAGGCAAATTATTGAACTCACGACTACCCACGTATTCTATCCTTTGTTTTGTCGTTTCCAGTCTACATCTTGCAACTAATAAATTCCTATTGTTTCTTGTGTTAAACGAAGACTGCCTTCTCGAAAAACTTATAGTGTGATGACTAATATTGTGCAAACATTTGAAAACATAAATTAACATCTGCAATTTAAATATTCCGTGAATAGGTAAAATATTTTTAAATACATTAGTATATAGTGACGCCGTAGAATAAGTTATTGGAAGGTTAGCTACAGTTTTTAATGGTTTATTTTGCATTCTTTGTAATGCTTTGAGTTCATTACTCTTCCTATACCCGTACGATATAGCCAAGTAATTGAGATGGCTTTAAACTAAGGCATTGTAGAGTAATTATTTCATATTTATATCAAATTTATTTTTAAATTTATAAAGTAAACCTACAGTTTGAGCAGTTTTTGTCTTTAAACTACAAATATGTTGCCTCCAAGAAAGATTGCCTTGCAAATTTACACCCAAATATTTAATGTTACTAACTTCATGAATCTCTTTACCGTCCACAAACACTCTAAAATAACTATGATCATTACATGGCTTGAATCTTATTAATTGAGTTATATTTGGATTTAAAACAAGTTTGTTAATTCTTGCTAATTCCGTCAATAATGATGCATCCCGTTCCATAGAAACCTTTGCGACAGTTTCATGTTTGTAGGGGTAGAATAAACAAATATAATCCGCATACAAGAAGAGTTTTCCAGAAAGTTGTAGATTTTTTAAATCATTAAGGTAAATGGCAAACAATAATGGACCAAGTACATTAGCCTGCGGTACACCACATTCAACATCACCAATTGAACTTTTATGATCTTTTATATGAACGAACTGTTTTCGGTTCGTCAAATAACTTTTCAAAAGAGACAAATCTGCACCAAAAATACCATATAATTTCAATTTTTTCAACAAAATATTATGATCTACAAAGATCGAATTCCTTGGTAAAGTCATCAAATATACCGGCCACTCCACTAAATCCATCATCTAGGCCTTTACAAATAAAGTTGAGTTCATTTACCACAGCTTCTTCTGTACCGCATCCTTCCCTAAAACCATACTGGAATTCATTCAATAGGCCATGAGTTATGAAATATTTTAAAATTTGACTGTGCAAAATTTTTTCAAAAACTGTATCAATAACAGGTAAAACAGAAATTGGCCTAAACTTATCCGCAGTGCAAGCGTTGCCTACCGTTGGGATCGGAACAACCTTATGGGTTTTTAGAATATCAGGATAAATGCTACAGTTTACCATGTTATTAAATATATAAACCCAGCAAGAAATGCTTGACAGAAACCAATACTAACACAATTTGTACACTAACACATTTGCAACAATTTTATATTGAACAGCGTTGCCGTTTTAGCTTTTTTGGTACCGAAATGGGATGAATTTTTTTTAAAAGAATAAATCTAATTTTTCGCTTGAATTTATAGATAATAGTCCAGCAAACTATAAAATACAACTTGCAAAATGTTTTGTAATTAAAATTGCGCCAAAGGTCAAACAAAATTTTTATTAATTTGGTTGTAAAAATTTAGCCGGTTTTAAGGAATTTTTGAAAGAAAAAATAAAGAAGAGAAATTTCTTGTCAGTTGCAACGTTGTTTGCCAAATCATATGCAAGAGTGAAACAACTTATATATTTTTTATTTCGTGACATTAAGAAAATTGCGCATTTATCAAGTAATTATAAAAGTAGTATGGTGAATTAATAACAGCAAAAATTAAAGAAAAAATAAATAAAAAACAAAGAATTTAAAAGAAATATACTAGTTCAATGTGGAATTAGAGAGGTAAGTTGCATTTGGGATTGCAAGCACTTGAAGTGCAGAGATTGTGTTTAAAACTTGATGAAGTCGTCAGCATGCTTCCTTTGCAGAACCTTCTAGCGGTGGAAGAGTTGGAAAGTTGGAGGAGTCGAAAGGTTTCACTGAAGCAATGGTAAAGAACTTAAGTTCACGCTTAAAGTATTTTAATAATCTTACATTTATATTTTTTTAGACATCACATTTACATATGATTAAGGGGACATCGCAGGATGTCAGCACTGTGATGCGCTCAATTTTTACCGACCATTTACTAGAAAAATATAATTGGGATAGAAGGTGGGATAAGCAAGCCCTCTGAAGGCTCTCTTTGGTATGTACTACTACGAGGTATGTACTACAGATTAGCCAATCAAAAAGTTATTTTTTTATTTCGTATTAAATTATTTATACATAAATGTATGTATATCTTCTTTTACTTTAAGGTGTTTTCCAACAGCAAGGAGCGTTTGATTTTAAAAAAAGTGTGAAGAAGTCAGTATAGCGAATCCACTACAGACTACAACAAAAAAAATATTTAAAGAAATAAGAATTAATTATTTTATTATAAATAAAGTCATTTTTGTACTGTAAAATATTATTTAGATATTAAAAAAGAAACATGTTTATATATTAGAAAATATTAAATTTTGTTTTATTAAAAAAAGTGCGATTTTTCAAATGAGGGTATATCCATCAATCGTGACGGGTATATCCATCAAGTGTGATAAGTACTTCTGTCATCACTATATAGGAAACTGCAGTAGTGTGAGCAGTGCAGATATATGTATTTCATAATGGAAAGATTCATTAGTTAGAGGGAGATGCAAAATCACATGTACACAAAAGTTTCCATCAAGTTTTTCATTTTTGCTTTAAGAATGTGATAGAAACTTTGTTCTACGCGATGATGGATTTTTCCATCATCAGTGATTGTCGTTTGATGGATCAAATGATGGTCACTGTTCTTGTAGGGAAAATAAATGGGGTGTGAATTCATTTATATTATCTAACAGTATCTTCGGTGCTATATTATCATGGCCACTACTTTTATCTGCACTCAAATTTAATATTGCATTCTGAACATCATCCACCGTTACATAATCAAGATTAAATCTTATATTGTGTTGAGTTATAGTTCTTAAATAGGTAAAAGAATATTTAGACTGTTCTTCAATTTGTACACTTAAATTTTTTACAGATTTAAAAAAAATCGTTTAAAGCTTCAGTTTTTTGCAAATCATCCGTTATTAGTTCACTGTAGTCATCCTTTACATTAATACATCTGTTCATAGATCTTCCAAGAGATTCATTTAAAAACTTTCAACATTTTTTGGATCATTCTGATAACATTTTAAATTGTATCTATAAAAGTTATTCATTGACTCTTGCCTTCTTAATTGTGTTACTGATTCTCTTTAACCTTGCATCTATATCATCATTACTAGGGTTTTTCCTACGTTGTTTTAAAAGATTCTTCTTAAAATATATTAGTTTTAATAAATTAGCGTTCAACCACGGAGCAATTCTAACTTCTACTATTCTTTTCTGCCTCTTTTCAAAGTTAGAGTTTTTAATAGCATTTTCTACACATAATATTAATAGATGGGTTTCCAGCTGCTTACACTGCACGAAAACCCACTGTCTTCAAAGTTTTAGCATGTTTAAACAAACTAAGTGTCTCACTACTCAGGCATTCATTAACAAACACTTTGGATTCCTTTTCTTTCAGTACTGCTTTAACAGACAACAATTAGTGTTTAGATTTTTTGGAGTTGAAATTAACAACTACAGTCTGATTCACAATACTCTTCTCATTATGGTTGTATATCTCCTTTATAAAATATGCATCATCAACGCATTCAGAATTTAACTCTACACCAGCATCACTTGTTAATTTTAGAATTACGTTTTGATTTAGACATATTAAACAATGTTTTAATTCTTTTTCACTCGATATATTACAAAACTTGTTTATTTTTATTTAAAACTTTAATAACTATATATTTAATTGATTAAAAAAAACTTTGAAGGAGAGCACGAAAATTTTGACTTTTTACTTAGGGTTGCCAAATCATTATCATAATATAGTGCACATAGAACAAAACTGTGATATTATTGATTGAGTGCAATATTAGGCTAAGAAAATGCAATACGCATTAATACTTATACAAAAATAAAATATTTCGTCATTAGATGTTTTGTGTAGTTGATAGTTTGTGTTTTCATTAGTCTGTAATATAAGCACCGAGTATTTAATGGTAATAAATCGTAATGCTCTGAAACATAAAATAGCCACAAAGCAAAGTAATTAACGGACAGTATATCATTAAACTTATCTGACAGATTCCGGTTCTGGATTAAAATCTTTTGTTTTTCGTGTAGTAGCAATAATTTGGTGCAACATTCATATATAATTAAGCGTAGGTTTTTCTTTGCACAAAAGTTGTAAAATGCTTGTTAGGCTGTGAAAGGTTGAGACAAAGTTATAATGCCATTCGACAACTGATGTCAGGGCGTGGGAATAAACAACGGTCACCACACACACCGTCCTTCTTCATTGTCCATAACAAGCCCGGTGGTATGTTGCGGTGGCTTTGGTCAAAATGCGCCCAAGACGGTATAAAAATAATACGTAAGCAAGGATAGCTATAGTGTGCACTTTTTAACCCTTGCGATGCAATATATTTTTGTGCTGGCAAATTGAACAAATATATTTGAGTCGAGGGGAGGGAAACCTTGCTTGTGCGATCGCCCTAACCCACGAACCGCAGGCAAGCCTCGCAATAAATATCTGAAAATGAAAAAAGAAAAAATATATTAATAAATTGTAAAACTAAATAAAAATCTAGAGCGATATTTTTACGAAGACTGCTAAATTAATAATGAACATTTGTGTCATAGAACACATGGTTATGAGTGTTGGAAAATGTGTTTTGGTATGCAGGTTATTGTGAATTTATCACATTACTGCCAAACGCCTTTGTGATTGGATTTTCTGTTATACAGTGGGCGAATTAAGAAACTTATGTTAAAGCTAGTAAAGGACAAATAAAAGCATGTTTGAGCTGGGTCATAACATGAGATGAATATATGGAATTGAGTAATTATTTTGAGGAAAGTAAGAGCAAAGATGGCGATAAAGGGCATTAAATTTGACTAAGCTAGGATTAGCCATTTTCAAAAAAGATTATTAAGAGCCAAGTTGTGAACGTAGAAACAGTTAGTGTGATATTTAAAACCTGAAAATATTTAAAATTAATAAAAAGTAATAAAAAGGATATAAAAAGTTGCCTACTTAAGAGTGGTGATATTAATTGTACAAATATAAAACAATTAACAAGAAAAGTGAAGTTGCAAGGTAGGTCAAATTTTGTATTTGGTTTTTTATAATATACAGTTAATTACATGTATATGTGTTTTATAAGGTTTTTGATGTAAAGGCGTAAAGAATTAAAAAAATCCTCCAAATTGTAAATTTCCATTGGGGAACGTACGTTTTAATTCTAGGTTATAAATAAATTTTATTTAATAACTTGAGCGGTTTCTTTAAATTAGGATAACGGGAATCAACCCGTTATAGAACCAGAATAATTATTTACCGTGGGTCCAGAGGCTTCCTAGGTAGCAGTTTATTAATGTTACCCAATAATAAGTTTTCCTTAGGAAAAAATTTGGAAGAAATACAGGTAAAAGTGGTTAGCCTAACCTTCAAACAAAAGCCGTAGCAGAAAGCGCCAAGTAATAAAAAAAAATTGTTAAGACGTCTATTTTATTATACTTTTTTGCCTTTTTCTCGATAAAGTACCAAACAGAAAGTATATTTAATTTAAATGTAGATTTCCTGAAACATAATTGTATTAAATATTATTATTAGTAGTTTATTTAATCTAAAGAAATAAATTCTAAGATTTAATTTAATAAGATTAGTTATTTATGTACTTGTTTTTATGTTATTTTTATTAGTCTTAAGTAAGGTTAAAGCGCAAAAGAAACCTAAGTGTGGATCAAAATTCTAACCCTTAAACCAATTTAGATAAATAATTTTTTTTTTGTTGTTGTGTGTTGCAAACGTAAGTTTGGTTTTTTTAGGTTTTAGAGAGCTCTTTCAGACCTATTACTTTTTTTCAAACTGATTTTGCGGTTTATTGTGAATGTTACTGTTAAAATTTTGGTCTGTACTATTACGTCTGTTAATTTTTAATATGTTAAAGTCCATTTTTAGAATAATGTCCCACAATTTAAAAAATTCAATATTTTCTTTAAAGTTTTATTGCATCAGGGAATTTTGCCTGTAAGTCCCTATATTACATACCTACCTATTAGACTTAAGTCCATTTTAGATTCAATAAAGTATGTATTAATAATTTGAGATATGGTGCCCTAATTTCTTGGAGTAGGGGTTGGAAAAAGAGGTAAGTGGTGCAGTAATACGCGGATGTATGGGGTCACAATTAACGGGAGTGGCGAACTAGTGACCATGGTTGGGAAGGGCGGCTGAGGAACAACATCGTCCTCTTACTGGTTTGATGTCTCTAACTTGTAATTTTAGTTTCTGGTTCTTTTTTGTAACATGAAAATTATTGTTACTGTCCTGAGATTAGGGTGAAGGGAGGGACCTCCGCTGGTATGAGTTGAAGCATAAGCTAGTCGGCCACTTCTCACCCTAGTGTTCTCTGAGACACGTAACAATATGGCGCCCAAATGAAAAACAAGGGCGTTTAACGCCCTGTGTTAATAGATGTTGGGTGGAAAGACCTAAACACAATAAAATAGACAAATAAGTTAAAACATTAGACCCATGCCTTGCATTAATTCTTCTGAGTGAAGCTCCCGAACACCTGTAGCCGTTCTTAAGCATGTCTGTAGAAGCCGTGTACAGTTATTTAGGGTAGTAGTTATTTACAGAATGAAAAGTTACAACTTATGGGTAATAGTTTGTTCATGAAATCATAATTAAGCGACATTTTTAGTACGATACTACTGGCTCATAACAGATTTTTTGAAGGTAGTGTAATGCAGATAAGCTTTAGTATGAACCTTGGAAGAGATTTGATAGCCGCTCAATATTGATACTTGAGGCCTGATGTATCAAACTAACTCGCACTAGGCCTTTATGGTTAGAGTGTAAAGACTGTTTAAAGAATAAGCTAGAGCTTAGTTACTTTGTTTTTGAGAGTGAATAAGGCACGTCAACTGGTAAATCTCGAAAGAGAAAGTCAAATATTTTTTGCAAGCATCAACACTTACTTCCATCGCCCCTAAACATAGCAATTTATTAATACAACTTTAATTATCGTAGTAAAACGGAATACAAAAAAATATATATATATACAGATGTGAAAAAAGGTCGTTTTAATAGAAAGTCTTATTAAGTTGGGTACATAATTACTTGTTTAAATTAGTTAATAGATAGTTTAAGTTAGATTTTAATAGTTTAATAAAATATTTATTTATTATATTTTTTATCCATTAATTTTTTATTATTTCTATATTATCTTTATGTGTATACAGCTTTTATTTCAAATTGCCTGTTTTTTTTTTTTTTTTGGTACCGTACTTCAATTACCTCACAAATCAAAGGTTTTTAATATACGGTGAAAAGAAAAGAGATTTGAATTTACGAAAAGTAGATTGTGATGAAACTGGAAATTATAAATCAATCGGAAAAAAAGAAACAGAAAACAACTGAGTCAAATAGAAGTCTTAAATTTCGAAGAAGTAGAAAAAGAAATAGATTACCGGAATTTGATTTAAATAGGTCGTCCACCCATACTGAGCCCAAACATTCAAGGACTCTAGATTTGAGAGCATCAAATATGGCGACCTCTAGAAACAATAGCGAGGTAGGTTCTGAATTCATAGATCTATCACGAACGATTACATCGCAAGCGGGAAACAAACTGTTAATCAGCCTCAGACAGTAGGGATAAGTGCACCATCCGTAATAACAAATAAATTAATTGATGATGTAGGGCCTGGAATAAAGGAATTAGTAGTTGATTAGGCATTAGTTGTCCAAAAGTCAATAGAAGACAAAATAAAACAAATGGTGTCGGATGAAATGAGAGGTGTAAAAATAACCGTAGGAGACCTAGCAAAGGCTGTACAGGCTCTTACAATATTGACATTTTCTAATAATCAGACAGCTTTAACGAAAATGAACATATAAGAGTAAATTCACAGAGAAGTACATATATACGAGAGAGAGACCAAGCACGAACTTATCTACCTGAACAATTTATACGTAATGGTCCAAGTTATGTGAATCACAGTGACATTAGAACTACTTCTGACAGAAGTGATTCTTTTGATTTCCGTCAAAGAAGAGTGGACAAGTTAGGTAAAGTATTTGATAATAGATCTATGAGTATTGATGGGATAATATTTCGATTAGAGCATTTAAAGGTTCAATATATTATTTCAGATAGTGAAATTGTCCGAGATTTCAATTTTTAGTTTCAGATTCGGTTAAGGATTGGTTCTGGTCTTTTATAGGTTTTCACTTCCTAACATAATGGCCGGTCTTACGTTTGCCTTGCTTTCACAGTATAAAACTCCATCTTCCAACTTCGAAATAATGAGAGACCTAGTAGAAAGAAAACAGCAAATTAATGAGACATTTGATATGTTCTTTTTAGCTATGAATAAGTTAAGATCGAGACTTTCACAACCAATGTCGGAGTTTGATATGATTAAAATAATGAAACGTAATGTTAATTTGAACTTAGCAAAAATTATTTATTATATAGCTGTGTCTTCAGTAGAACAACTGCACATCGAATGTAATGAGGCAGAGCGCAATTATCCTAGAAGAAAGTGAGAAATGTAATACCGCCACAGCGTACAAGAAGACAAATAAACGAAGTTTATATTGAGCAAAGTAATAGTTCATTGGTTGAAAAGTATTGAGACCAGAACTTTTTAGAGCTTGAGGCCATTCGCAAGCAAAAACACACACAGCAAGCAAAAACAAGCTTTAGTATGCTGGAACTGCAGAGCTACCTGATATGTTTTAATGGAATGTCCGATTGAACAGAGATCGTTGTTCTGTTACGAATGCGGTAAACCGAATGTCACTACGCCGAAATGTCCGACATGTCAACAGAAAAAGTAAACCTTGCATTGAGGGATTAAAGTCCCCTAAATATAAGAAAAGCAAGGTGCTGCACGAAATTAAGTGTGTAAATATGGAATCGAATATATCTTAGATAAGACACTATTTACCAATACAAGCGAGACAGGAATTTAATTAAAAGACTAAAACAAGAATCTTTAGACCTATTTGCGATGTTAAGGAGTATCAGATAAAATTTTAAACTAAGGCAAAAATTTAGTGAACGTCGAAAGGTACAGAAGAAAATTATAGAAACGATTTTTAAAACAGAGAAAATAGGTGATGACGCAATAATATTTATTAACGTTGAGATATGTAACGTGCAAATGAGAGGATTGTTGGATTCAGGAGCGTCAGTTAGTATTTTAGGGTAGAATTGTAGAGAACTAGTAACGAAAATAGGACTCGAAGTATGCCCTATGATGACCAGTGTGAAAACTGCCAGCGGGCAACATCATCGATTACTAGGAAAAACAAAAGCATCCATAAAGTTCAAAGATAAGGAACATATCGTATTGTTATATCTTTGTCCTGACCTGGAACAAGAGCTATATTTGGGTATTGATTTTTTCCTCACATAGTTAGGTCAGATGAAATCAACATTGAAAATGTTCAACAAGATTTTGTAGATAAAGAGTCAGAGCATAGAATGAAATCCCATATTTTAACAGATGATCAGCAAAAGAAGCTGGATAAGGTGATAATGCTTTTTAAAACATTTTAAGATGAGCTGGGTGTAACGAATTTAGAAAAGCACTCTATAAAATTAGTTGAAGGAGCAGTACCGGTTAAGGATTGTCATTACCCTATGTCACCGGGTGTGCAAGACATAACATTCAAATAAATTGATAACATTCTTAAACTAAACATAATAGAAGAGAGTGAAGAGCCCATGAAGCAATCGAACAACAGCAGTGCGAAAGTCTGGGAAGAATCGCTTTTGCCTCGACGCGCGAAAATTAAACAATCTGACCATAAAGGTTGCAAAATATTGAAGGAATTTTGAACCGTACAGATGAGACTTATTATATAAGCAGCGTTGACCTAAAATATGCAGATTGAACTGGACGAAGAAAGTAAACCTTACACTGCTTTTACCGCGTCAGGCAGGCTTCTATACGAGTTTTGAGTCATGCCTTTCGGGCTATGCAACGCGGCCCAGCGTCTTTGTAGATTAATGGAAAAGCTGGTTCCACAACGTATAAAACAGAACGTATTCATTTATCTCGATGTTCTTCTTGTAATTTCCAGTTCTTTTGAGGAACATTTAAGGTTACTGGAAGAAGTAGTGTGGCAGCAACGTTGTTTGCACATTAGTGTGTTAGTGTTAGTCTTATGTTTGTGATCCCATTTTGGTGTATGATTACATTTAGACACTTTTACAAATGCTTAGTTTTCTCATTTATTGCTTTGATTGTGTTGATGTTTATTTAACATCTACATTATACATTTGCCATTCCATTGTATTTATCTAAGTCCCTTTAATACTTTATATTAATATTAAGGTAGCAATAAGTATAATTTTTATGCCTACTATACATGTATATATAGATTTAAGAATTTACATTTGTTCGTTAATAAAGAAGAGTCAGATGGAATTTGACTGTGAACAGTACCAGATGTTTTTCATATAAACGGAAGCTTACAATTTCAGAAGTACGTTTCGGAGCAAAAGAAAAATTTTTTTCTAATAAAATAATGCTGTCGAAATAAAGTTAAAAAATTTTGTATAATTGAACTTTATAAATAATAAAAACAAAATGGAAGTGAATTGTGTATCTGGAGCAGATTATACCGTTAGTCAGCTACGGCTTTGGTTGCAACAGTTGGGTCTTCCATCTAGTGGTACAAAAAGTGCGTTGCCTTAACAATATGCCGAATGATGAAAGAGGCGAATGTCCGGCATTTACGGACAACCAGTCAAACATAATAGTGGTAGAGATTTCTTTGGAAGAAAATGAGGGCAATTCCGAAAATGATAGTTACGTGGAAAAGAATAATGAGAGTCAAACGAATGACGGTGTGTTACAAAAGGAAAAAGATTGTCGTCCAGAACATGATAGTTTACAGCAAAATGAACGAGGGGTAAACCAACAAAAGGTAGTGGACAATATATCTGGACAAAATTTTGTGAACATATTAAATAAAGAGTTGGAGTTAATAAAAAGGGAAAAGGAGTGTTGCGAAAGGAAAATGGAATACTTAAAATGATAGCAGAGGACAGTCAAGAAAAGAATTTTGGCCAAAATGAAACAGACTACGTACGCAGTTTAAGCAGAGTGGCTTGATTTACTGAAAGAGATGATTCCTGAATATGGAGGCGATGGTTTTCCAGAAATATGGCTCTGCCAGTTTAAGAAGATTATTGGTATGTATAACGTTGATGAAAACACCGTCAAGACGCTTCTATTATGTAAGTTAAAGGGAAGAGTGCGAATTTGGCTGCATTCCAAGCATAACTTCCTAGATGAAAGTGTGGAAAAAATTTAAGTGAGATGGGTGACTTTTTCTTCAAGAAAGAAAATAAATTAGTTTTGCGTCGAAAATTCGAGGGCCAGCGCTGGAAGTACGGTGAAACGTTTGCCGACTATTACAATGATAAGATCATGTTGTCAACTAAAATTGGCATTGATGAAAACGAACTTATTGGCATCCCCGATACTCGACTATGATTCCAAGCAAGTATGCAGTGCTACACTAACAAAACGCAGTTATTACAGGGGTTTTCAAAAATTCAACTAAAGTCAGCAGGACAAAGCAAAAAAATGCCAGACCAGATGAACGCAGAAAGAACCAAATTCTAAATACGCACCCTGCACTAAAATTTTTTAAAAGGACGAGTTCCTGACTAAGAAAAATTTACATTGAAAAGTTATTTATTAGCACGAAACTGCTACAAATGTTGTAAAAACAGTAATTTGCCTATAATTGATGAACTTAGTTCTAACATACAGGCATGTTCTGACACTCGCATGCGATTTCAAAAACGCCAACTTTTGTTTTACATGTTCTGAAACTCACGCGTTTTGCTTGCGATTTGCTTTTTTTCAAACTTATGTTCGAAAAACAAAAACATCTGATTTGGCGGTGCAAAACATAAAAATCAAAAGGAAATTAAAAAAATGGCAGCATCCTTCTTGCTTAGTTTAATTTCTTCAAATAAACATTAAATTAAAAAAGGAAGAAATTAAAAAACCGAATGCTTAGTGATAATTTAAATCTATTGGATATTCTAATCCAATAATTATTTATTAATTTAAAAATTTTATACAAAGCAAGAAATAATTTGGCGACATATGAAATTTCTATTAGTGATGTTGCATTTAGCAACTTTGAAGAAAAAGATTACTCAGGTCGTGACAACGCAGATCGTCCTAAAAATAATGGAGATATATTTATTAACGTACATTAACACTTAAATCGCCCATTTAATAAGCACCGAATATTTGTTTAGGAATTTAAAATGTGAATAACCGCATTTTTATTTGACTACCGACTAAACATTTAACCGCACTAATACTAATATATTTTCGAAGATCAATAAGAACAGCTGTTTTCATGAAATCGCAAGTACTCAAGATAAAAACAAACACAAACAATTGATAAAATAAAGGGCATATTTTAAATTTATTATTTAACTCTTTAGTTGTGTAAGAATAAAAATAAATTATGATAAAAATAGAAGAAAACATATTAGTTTTTATTTGTGTATAGTTTTATTGTTGTTTTAAAGCTTATTTTAAGTGAAATTTATAACTTCACTTCAGTCTGTGCTTGCGATTTCAAGTCGCCAAATTTCTTGCGATTGTGAACTACAGAACACCTTTCATGCGATTTCAACTTACATCGCAAGTTTTAGGCGATTTGCGATTGTCAGAACATGCCTGATAGATACAATTTCAGCTAAAGGTAAATATTGTGAAAAAACTAAGAAAAAGACAGTAAAAGATAATAATAACAAACTGAATTAAACTGAAAAAGGCCACAGGCTTTTTTTATGAAGGAAAAGTAAAACGCATGAAACAAAATATACAACAAACGTCATCTGAAGGAACTGATAATACGAATTTAATAAATAAGTAAACAAATAAAATAAATAAATTTCTCACCCACTAGGTAAAGGTTGGCCATTCCGATGACAGTTTTTTGTTTCGGGGGCTACTTGACCTGAAAAAAAGAAGAAAATTATTAAAAGGTTCACAGTAGGTTGGTTTTGGAACAATAGAAGTTTTAACAAACCGAAAAAGAAGTTTATGTCTTAAACCCCATCTGTCCAACTATCAGAACTTTGGAGAACTCTGAAATGAAATAGGAAAATAAAATTAAAATCCTACTTAATACCAAATAAATGGGAAATATACACGCCTGGTTCGGCTGATCATCTGATTAACCTCCTTTTTTGAGCCCATATATACCATTGCTGATACTGCTCAGCAGCCCTGGAATTCGCCTGGAACTTTATATAGAAAAACTTGAATCACGAAATGGTTTCACGTAAATTCATATGGGCACAGTCCAGCTGGTAAAAAAGTATGACTATATCATCCACGTGATTGATTCAGAGGACATCGGCATTGTGATAAATCAGTTTCATCACAATCTGGAGAATATGCAGGACCTACCACACCGCGATATAACTAGAGCCCAACTATATGAAAATTTGCACTAAAAAATAAACATTTTTACAAAATTTCACTTGGAATATTTATTTTTTTTACTTTCTTGAATTACATATATATATATATATATATATATATATATATATATATATATATATATATATATAATCAAATATAAAAAAATTTTAACTTAGAGGGCTTTATTGTCTCTGAAGTGGATGAAAAACGTTCAAAAATCTAAATTATGATTTTCCTAATTTTATTTAATTAAATTTATCATTAGCAGATGCTGAACCTTATCCAAAGAGCACCTTATGATCTAAAACGAAGTGTTTTTGTCGTGGTCACTGTCTACGTTTTTTTCCTGAATTGTGGTAAAAACAAGTGTTATAAAGCTTCGTTTAACCCCTGCAAAATGCAGTAGAGGCAACAAAACCACCACCTTTATCACGCAGATGAAATATAAATATGAAGCAAGTAAGTACATTAGAGAGCAGCCGGTGGTAAAATTTCGTTCCGATACAAGTCCGATATGAATGGCACACATGGTTCTTTGAAAGGCATTGACTATAAAAGAAATACTAGAACTTTTCCCGAAGTTGAATTGGTTGGCTATAAAGGGCCGACCATAATAATATACAGTCTATTTCATACCAACATTGATTGTCTACATTCACATCAGTTGGTTGTACGAAAAGATGACCCTGATATATGTGATCCACATGATTTGAAAGTGTCCCAAGATGCTGGCTATTTTGCAGAATTTAAAAACATGGGTATTATACATATGGCTAAAAAGGAATTATTGAAAAAGAAGTGACAACGTTTAGGACGTGACATTGTAACAATTAAAGAAGATCAAGAGTTGATAAAACAAAAGGAAGCTAAGGATATGAATTTAAATCAAGTACGGCTATGCTTTTAAACTTTCCGAGTTGAGAAAAACAAATCATATACACCTATAGCCCTCATCAATTTATACAAATCCAGTTAGTTTTCCGGAAGAAAGGTGACATAACATAAAACAACGCACCTGAAATAAGCAGTAAAAGACGCATCCTTCATATACGAACGTTAGCTCCCCCACAACACGTAAGGACACAGTTTCCGATAAGGGGGGAGGGACGTTGAGAGACACCCTCATATTTTTCAGATTTATTTATTAGTAAATCAAAATTATAAATATGTACTAATGAAATATGACTCTTTTTTGGCAAGCCAGCACTTTATTTATTTAAATTATTTATTTTAAAGAAATGCTGATTCTGTTTAATCAACATTTTTAGCGTTAAGAATTTAGTATAAAAAGTGATTAAGAATTAATTGTTAAGAAATTGAGTTGTAAATTAGAAGTTGAAACAATTAGTTATAACCTGAGGTTCCTACAGGACCCTGCAGGTTATAAATAAATTAAATTCATATTGATCATAACCTGAAATTCCGACGGCACTCTGCAGGTTATAGAAAATTAATAAATAAATAAAACATAAAATCAAACATCTGCAATTTAAATATTCCGTGAATAGGTAAAATATTTTTAAATACATTAGTATATAGTGACGCCGTAGAATAAGTTATTGGAAGGTTAGCTACAGTTTTTAATGGTTTATTTTGCATTCTTTGTAATGCTTTGAGTTCATTACTCTTCCTATACCCGTACGATATAGCCAAGTAATTGAGATGGCTTTAAACTAAGGCATTGTAGAGTAATTATTTCATATTTATATCAAATTTATTTTTAAATTTATAAAGTAAACCTACAGTTTGAGCAGTTTTTGTCTTTAAACTACAAATATGTTGCCTCCAAGAAAGATTGCCTTGCAAATTTACACCCAAATATTTAATGTTACTAACTTCATGAATCTCTTTACCGTCCACAAACACTCTAAAATAACTATGATCATTACATGGCTTGAATCTTATTAATTGAGTTTTATTTGGATTTAAAACAAGTTTGTTAATTCTTGCTAATTCCGTCAATAATGATGCATCCCGTTCCATAGAAACCTTTGCGACAGTTTCATGTTTGTAGGGGTAGAATAAACAAATATAATCCGCATACAAGAAGAGTTTTCCAGAAAGTTGTAGATTTTTTAAATCATTAAGGTAAATGGCAAACAATAATGGACCAAGTACATTAGCCTGCGGTACACCACATTCAACATCACCAATTGAACTTTTATGATCTTTTATATGAACGAACTGTTTTCGGTTCGTCAAATAACTTTTCAAAAGAGACAAATCTGCACCAAAAATACCATATAATTTCAATTTTTTCAACAAAATTTTATGATCTACAAAGATCAAATTCCTTGGTAAAGTCATCAAATATACCGGCCACTCCACTAAATCCATCATCTAGGCCTTTACAAATAAAGTTGAGTTCATTTACCACAGCTTCTTCTGTACCGCATCCTTCCCTAAAACCATACTGGAATTCATTCAATAGGCCATGAGTTATGAAATATTTTAAAATTTGACTGTGCAAAATTTTTTCAAAAACTGTATCAATAACAGGTAAAACAGAAATTGGCCTAAACTTATCCGCAGTGCAAGCGTTGCCTACCGTTGGGATCGGAACAACCTTATGGGTTTTTAGAATATCAGGATAAATGCTACAGTTTACCATGTTATTAAATATATAAACCCAGCAAGAAATGCTTGACAGAAACCAATACTAACACAATTTGTACACTAACACATTTGCAACAATTTTATATTGAACAGCGTTGCCGTTTTAGCTTTTTTGGTACCGAAATGGGATGAATTTTTTTTAAAAGAATAAATCTAATTTTTCGCTTGAATTTATAGATAATAGTCCAGCAAACTATAAAATACAACTTGCAAAATGTTTTGTAATTAAAATTGCGCCAAAGGTCAAACAAAATTTTTATTAATTTGGTTGTAAAAATTTAGCCGGTTTTAAGGAATTTTTGAAAGAAAAAATAAAGAAGAGAAATTTCTTGTCAGTTGCAACGTTGTTTGCCAAATCATATGCAAGAGTGAAACAACTTATATATTTTTTATTTCGTGACATTAAGAAAATTGCGCATTTATCAAGTAATTATAAAAGTAGTATGGTGAATTAATAACAGCAAAAATTAAAGAAAAAATAAATAAAAAACAAAGAATTTAAAAGAAATATACTAGTTCAATGTGGAATTAGAGAGGTAAGTTGCATTTGGGATTGCAAGCACTTGAAGTGCAGAGATTGTGTTTAAAACTTGATGAAGTCGTCAGCATGCTTCCTTTGCAGAACCTTCTAGCGGTGGAAGAGTTGGAAAGTTGGAGGAGTCGAAAGGTTTCACTGAAGCAATGGTAAAGAACTTAAGTTCACGCTTAAAGTATTTTAATAATCTTACATTTATATTTTTTTAGACATCACATTTACATATGATTAAGGGGACATCGCAGGATGTCAGCACTGTGATGCGCTCAATTTTTACCGACCATTTACTAGAAAAATATAATTGGGATGGAAGGTGGGATAAGCAAGCCCTCTGAAGGCTCTCTTTGGTATGTACTACTACGAGGTATGTACTACAGATTAGCCAATCAAAAAGTTATTTTTTTATTTCGTATTAAATTATTTATACATAAATGTATGTATATCTTCTTTTACTTTAAGGTGTTTTCCAACAGCAAGGAGCGTTTGATTTTAAAAAAAGTGTGAAGAAGTCAGTATAGCGAATCCACTACAGACTACAACAAAAAAAATATTTAAAGAAATAAGAATTAATTATTTTATTATAAATAAAGTCATTTTTATACTGTAAAATATTATTTAGATATTAAAAAAGAAACATGTTTATATATTAGAAAATATTAAATTTTGTTTTATTAAAAAAAGTGCGATTTTTCAAATGAGGGTATATCCATCAATCGTGACGGGTATATCCATCAAGTGTGATAAGTACTTCTGTCATCACTATATAGGAAACTACAGTAGTGTGAGCAGTGCAGATATATGTATTTCATAATGGAAAGATTCATTAGTTAGAGGGAGATGCAAAATCACATGTACACAAAAGTTTCCATCAAGTTTTTCATTTTTGCTTTAAGAATGTGATAGAAACTTTGTTCTACGCGATGATGGATTTTTCCATCATCAGTGATTGTCATTTGATGGATCAAATGATGGTCACTGTTCTTGTAGGGAAAATAAATGGGGTGTGAATTCATTTATATTATCTAACAGTATCTTCGGTGCTATATTATCATGGCCACTACTTTTATCTGCACTCAAATTTAATATTGCATTCTGAACATCATCCACCGTTACATAATCAAGATTAAATCTTATATTGTGTTGAGTTATAGTTCTTAAATAGGTAAAAGAATCTTTAGACTGTTCTTCAATTTGTACACTTAAATTTTTTACAGATTTAAAAAAAATCGTTTAAAGCTTCAGTTTTTTGCAAATCATCCGTTATTAGTTCACTGTAGTCATCCTTTACATTAATACATCTGTTCATAGATCTTCCAAGAGATTCATTTAAAAACTTTCAACATTTTTTGGATCATTCTGATAACATTTTAAATTGTATCTATAAAAGTTATTCATTGACTCTTGCCTTCTTAATTGTGTTACTGATTCTCTTTAACCTTGCATCTATATCATCATTACTAGGGTTTTTCCTACGTTGTTTTAAAAGATTCTTCTTAAAATATATTAGTTTTAATAAATTAGCGTTCAACCACGGAGCAATTCTAACTTCTACTATTCTTTTCTGCCTCTTTTCAAAGTTAGAGTTTTTAATAGCATTTTCTACACATAATGTTAATAGATGGGTTTCCAGCTGCTTACACTGCACGAAAACCCACTGTCTTCAAAGTTTTAGCATGTTTAAACAAACTAAGTGTTTCACTACTCAGGCATTCATTAACAAACACTTTGGATTCCTTTTCTTTCAGTACTGCTTTAACAGACAACAATTAGTGTTTAGATTTTTTGGAGTTGAAATTAACAACTACAGTCTGATTCACAATACTCTTCTCATTATGGTTGTATATCTCCTTTATAAAATATGCATCATCAACGCATTCAGAATTTAACTCTACGCCAGCATCACTTGTTAATTTTAGAATTACGTTTTGATTTAGACATATTAAACAATGTTTTAATTCTTTTTCACTCGATATATTACAAAACTTGTTTATTTTTATTTAAAACTTTAATAACTATATATTTAATTGATTAAAAAAACTTTGAAGGAGAGCACGAAAATTTTGACTTTTTACTTAGGGTTGCCAAATCATTATCATAATATAGTGCACATAGAACAAAACTGTGATATTATTGATTGAGTGCAATATTAGGCTAAGAAAATGCAATACGCATTAATACTTATACAAAAATAAAATATTTCGTCATTAGATGTTTTGTGTAGTTGATAGTTTGTGTTTTCATTAGTCTGTAATATAAGCACCGAGTATTTAATGGTAATAAATCGTAATGCTCTGAAACATAAAATAGCCACAAAGCAAAGTAATTAACGGACAGTATATCATTAAACTTATCTGACAGATTCCGGTTCTGGATTAAAATCTTTTGTTTTTCGTGTAGTAGCAATAATTTGGTGCAACATTCATATATAATTAAGCGTAGGTTTTTCTTTGCACAAAAGTTGTAAAATGCTTGTTAGGCTGTGAAAGGTTGAGACAAAGTTATAATGCCATTCGACAACTGATGTCAGGGCGTGGGAATAAACAACGGTCACCACACACACCGTCCTTCTTCATTGTCCATAACAAGCCCGGTGGTATGTTGCGGTGGCTTTGGTCAAAATGCGCCCAAGACGGTATAAAAATAATACGTAAGCAAGGATAGCTATAGTGTGCACTTTTTAACCCTTGCGATGCAATATATTTTTGTGCTGGCAAATTGAACAAATATATTTGAGTCGAGGGGAGGGAAACCTTGCTTGTGCGATCGCCCTAACCCACGAACCGCAGGCAAGCCTCGCAATAAATATCTGAAAATGAAAAAAGAAAAAATATATTAATAAATTGTAAAACTAAATAAAAATCTAGAGCGATATTTTTACGAAGACTGCTAAATTAATAATGAACATTTGTGTCATAGAACACATGGTTATGAGTGTTGGAAAATGTGTTTTGGTATGCAGGTTATTGTGAATTTATCACATTACTGCCAAACGCCTTTGTGATTGGATTTTCTGTTATACAGTGGGCGAATTAAGAAACTTATGTTAAAGCTAGTAAAGGACAAATAAAAGCATGTTTGAGCTGGGTCATAACATGAGATGAATATATGGAATTGAGTAATTATTTTGAGGAAAGTAAGAGCAAAGATGGCGATAAAGGGCATTAAATTTGACTAAGCTAGGATTAGCCATTTTCAAAAAAGATTATTAAGAGCCAAGTTGTGAACGTAGAAACAGTTAGTGTGATATTTAAAACCTGAAAATATTTAAAATTAATAAAAAGTAATAAAAAGGATATAAAAAGTTGCCTACTTAAGAGTGGTGATATTAATTGTACAAATATAAAACAATTAACAAGAAAAGTGAAGTTGCAAGGTAGGTCAAATTTTGTATTTGGTTTTTTATAATATACAGTTAATTACATGTATATGTGTTTGTTGTAAAGGCGTAAAGAATTAAAAAAATCCTCCAAATTGTAAATTTCCATTGGGGAACGTACGTTTTAATTCTAGGTTATAAATAAATTTTATTTAATAACTTGAGCGGTTTCTTTAAATTAGGATAACGGGAATCAACCCGTTATAGAACCAGAATAATTATTTACCGTGGGTCCAGAGGCTTCCTAGGAAGCAGTTTATTAATGTTACCCAATAATAAGTTTTCCTTAGGAAAAAATTTGGAAGAAATACAGGTAAAAGTAGTTAGCCTAACCTTCAAACAAAAGCCGTAGCAGAAAGCGCCAAGTAATAAAAAAAAAATTGTTAAGACGTCTATTTTATTATACTTTTTTGCCTTTTTCTCGATAAAGTACCAAACAGAAAGTATATTTAATTTAAATGTAGATTTCCTGAAACATAATTGTATTAAATATTATTATTAGTAGTTTATTTAATCTAAAGAAATAAATTCTAAGATTTAATTTAATAAGATTAGTTATTTATGTACTTGTTTTTATGTTATTTTTATTAGTCTTAAGTAAGGTTAAAGCGCAAAAGAAACCTAAGTGTGGATCAAAATTCTAACCCTTAAACCAATTTAGATAAAGAATTTTTTTTTTTGTTGTTGTGTGTTGCAAACGTAAGTTTGGTTTTTTTAGGTTTTAGAGAGCTCTTTCAGACCTATTACTTTTTTTCAAACTGATTTTGCGGTTTATTGTGAATGTTACTGTTAAAATTTTGGTCTGTACTATTACGTCTGTTAATTTTTAATATGTTAAAGTCCATTTTTAGAATAATGTCCCACATTTTAAAAAATTCAATATTTTCTTTAAAGTTTTATTGCATCAGGGAATTTTGCCTGTAAGTCCCTATATTACATACCTACCTATTAGACTTAAGTCCATTTTAGATTCAATAAAGTATGTATTAATAATTTGAGATATGGTGCCCTAATTTCTTGGAGTAGGGGTTGGAAAAAGAGGTAAGTGGTGCAGTAATACGCGGATGTATGGGGTCACAATTAACGGGAGTGGCGAACTAGTGACCATGGTTGGGAAGGGCGGCTGAGGAACAACATCGTCCTCTTACTGGTTTGATGTCTCTAACTTGTAATTTTAGTTTCTGGTTCTTTTTTGTAACATGAAAATTATTGTTACTGTCCTGAGATTAGGGTGAAGGGAGGGACCTCCGCTGGTATGAGTTGAAGCATAAGCTAGTCGGCCACTTCTCACCCTAGTGTTCTCTGAGACACGTAACAATATGGCGCCCAAATGAAAAACAAGGGCGTTTAACGCCCTGTGTTAATAGATGTTGGGTGGAAAGACCTAAACACAATAAAATAGACAAATAAGTTAAAACATTAGACCCATGCCTTGCATTAATTCTTCTGAGTGAAGCTCCCGAACACCTGTAGCCGTTCTTAAGCATGTCTGTAGAAGCCGTGTATAGTTATTTAGGGTAGTAGTTATTTACAGAATGAAAAGTTACAACTTATGGGTAATAGTTTGTTCATGAAATCATAATTAAGCGACATTTTTAGTACGATACTACTGGCTCATAACAGATTTTTTGAAGGTAGTGTAATGCAGATAAGCTTTAGTATGAACCTTGGAAGAGATTTGATAGCCGCTCAATATTGATACTTGAGGCCTGATGTATCAAACTAACTCGCACTAGGCCTTTATGGTTAGAGTGTAAAGACTGTTTAAAGAATAAGCTAGAGCTTAGTTACTTTGTTTTTGAGAGTGAATAAGGCACGTTAACTGGTAATTCTCGAAAGAGAAAGTCAAATATTTTTTGCAAGCATCAACACTTACTTCCATCGCCCCTAAACATAGCAATTTATTAATACAACTTTAATTATCGTAGTAAAACGGAATACAAAAAAATATATATATATACAGATGTGAAGAAAGGTCGTTTTAATAGAAAGTCTTATTAAGTTAGGTACATAATTACTTGTTTAAATTAGTTAATAGATAGTTTAAGTTAGATTTTAATAGTTTAATAAAATATTTATTTATTATATTTTTTATCCATTAATTTTTTATTATTTCTATATTATCTTTATGTGTATACAGCTTTTATTTCAAATTGCCTGTTTTTTTTTTTTTTTTTTGGTACCGTACTTCAATTACCTCACAAATCAAAGGTTTTTAATATACGGTGAAAAGAAAAGAGATTTGAATTTACGAAAAGTAGATTGTGATGAAACTGGAAATTATAAATCAATCGGAAAAAAAGAAACAGAAAACAACTGAGTCAAATAGAAGTCTTAAATTTCGAAGAAGTAGAAAAAGAAATAGATTACCGGAATTTGATTTAAATAGGTCGTCCACCCATACTGAGCCCAAACATTCAAGGACTCTAGATTTGAGAGCATCAAATATGGCGACCTCTAGAAACAATAGCGAGGTGAGTTCTGAATTCATAGATCTATCACGAACGATTACATCGCAAGCGGGAAACAAACTGTTAATCAGCCTCAGACAGTAGGGATAAGTGCACCATCCGTAATAACAAATAAATTAATTGATGATGTAGGGCCTGGAATAAAGGAATTAGTAGTTGATTAGGCATTAGTTGTCCAAAAGTCAATAGAAGACAAAATAAAACAAATGGTGTCGGATGAAATGAGAGGTGTAAAAATAACCGTAGGAGACCTAGCAAAGGCTGTACAGGCTCTTACAATATTGACATTTTCTAATAATCAGACAGCTTTAACGAAAATGAACATATAAGAGTAAATTCACAGAGAAGTACATATATACGAGAGAGAGACCAAGCACGAACTTATCTACCTGAACAATTTATACGTAATGGTCCAAGTTATGTGAATCACAGTGACATTAGAACTACTTCTGACAGAAGTGATTCTTTTGATTTCCGTCAAAGAAGAGTGGACAAGTTAGGTATAGTATTTGATAATAGATCTATGAGTATTGATGGGATAATATTTCGATTAGAGCATTTAAAGGTTCAATATATTATTTCAGATAGTGAAATTGTCCGAGATTTCAATTTTTAGTTTCAGATTCGGTTAAGGATTGGTTCTGGTCTTTTATAGGTTTTCACTTCCTAACATAATGGCCGGTCTTACGTTTGCCTTGCTTTCACAGTATAAAACTCCATCTTCCAACTTCGAAATAATGAGAGACCTAGTAGAAAGAAAACAGCAAATTAATGAGACATTTGATATGTTCTTTTTAGCTATGAATAAGTTAAGATCGAGACTTTCACAACCAATGTCGGAGTTTGATATGATTAAAATAATGAAACGTAATGTTAATTTGAACTTAGCAAAAATTATTTATTATATAGCTGTGTCTTCAGTAGAACAACTGCACATCGAATGTAATGAGGCAGAGCGCAATTATCCTAGAAGAAAGTGAGAAATGTAATACCGCCACAGCGTACAAGAAGACAAATAAACGAAGTTTATATTGAGCAAAGTAATAGTTCATTGGTTGAAAAGTATTGAGACCAGAACTTTTTAGAGCTTGAGGCCATTCGCAAGCAAAAACACACACAGCAAGCAAAAACAAGCTTTAGTATGCTGGAACTGCAGAGCTACCTGATATGTTTTAATGGAATGTCCGATTGAACAGAGATCGTTGTTCTGTTACGAATGCGGTAAACCGAATGTCACTACGCCGAAATGTCCGACATGTCAACAGAAAAAGTAAACCTTGCATTGAGGGATTAAAGTCCCCTAAATATAAGAAAAGCAAGGTGCTGCACGAAATTAAGTGTGTAAATATGGAATCGAATATATCTTAGATAAGACACTATTTACCAATACAAGCGAGACAGGAATTTAATTAAAAGACTAAAACAAGAATCTTTAGACCTATTTGCGATGTTAAGGATTATCAGATAAAATTTTTAAACTAAGGCAAAAATTTAGTGAACGTCGAAAGGTACAGAAGAAAATTATAGAAACGATTTTTAAAACAGAGAAAATAGGTGATGACGCAATAATATTTATTAACGTTGAGATATGTAACGTGCAAATGAGAGGATTGTTGGATTCAGGAGCGTCAGTTAGTATTTTAGGGTAGAATTGTAGAGAACTAGTAACGAAAATAGGACTCGAAGTATGCCCTATGATGACCAGTGTGAAAACTGCCAGCGGGCAACATCATCGATTACTAGGAAAAACAAAAGCATCCATAAAGTTCAAAGATAAGGAACATATCGTATTGTTATATTTTTGTCCTGACCTGGAACAAGAGCTATATTTGGGTATTGATTTTTTCCTCACATAGTTAGGTCAGATGAAATCAACATTGAAAATGTTCAACAAGATTTTGTAGATAAAGAGTCAGAGCATAGAATGAAATCCCATATTTTAACAGATGATCAGCAAAAGAAGCTGGATAAGGTGATAATGCTTTTTAAAACATTTTAAGATGAGCTGGGTGTAACGAATTTAGAAAAGCACTCTATAAAATTAGTTGAAGGAGCAGTACCGGTTAAGGATTGTCATTACCCTATGTCACCGGGTGTGCAAGACATAACATTCAAATAAATTGATAACATTCTTAAACTAAACATAATAGAAGAGAGTGAAGAGCCCATGAAGCAATCGAACAACAGCAGTGCGAAAGTCTGGGAAGAATCGCTTTTGCCTCGACGCGCGAAAATTAAACAATCTGACCATAAAGGTTGCAAAATATTGAAGGAATTTTGAACCGTACAGATGAGACTTATTATATAAGCAGCGTTGACCTAAAATATGCAGATTGAACTGGACGAAGAAAGTAAACCTTACACTGCTTTTACCGCGTCAGGCAGGCTTCTATACGAGTTTTGAGTCATGCCTTTCGGGCTATGCAACGCGGCCCAGCGTCTTTGTAGATTAATGGAAAAGCTGGTTCCACAACGTATAAAACAGAACGTATTCATTTATCTCGATGTTCTTCTTGTAATTTCCAGTTCTTTTGAGGAACATTTAAGGTTACTGGAAGAAGTAGTGTGGCAGCAACGTTGTTTGCACATTAGTGTGTTAGTGTTAGTCTTATGTTTGTGATCCCATTTTGGTGTATGATTACATTTAGACACTTTTACAAATGCTTAGTTTTCTCATTTATTGCTTTGATTGTGTTGATGTTTATTTAACATCTACATTATACATTTGCCATTCCATTGTATTTATCTAAGTCCCTTTAATACTTTATATTAATATTAAGGTAGCAATAAGTATAATTTTTATGCCTACTATACATGTATATATAGATTTAAGAATTTACATTTGTTCGTTAATAAAGAAGAGTCAGATGGAATTTGACTGTGAACAGTACCAGATGTTTTTCATATAAACGGAAGCTTACAATTTCAGAAGTACGTTTCGGAGCAAAAGAAAAATTTTTTTCTAATAAAATAATGCTGTCGAAATAAAGTTAAAAAATTTTGTATAATTGAACTTTATAAATAATAAAAACAAAATGGAAGTGAATTGTGTATCTGGAGCAGATTATACCGTTAGTCAGCTACGGCTTTGGTTACAACAGTTGGGTCTTCCATCTAGTGGTACAAAAAGTGCGTTGCCTTAACAATATGCCGAATGATGAAAGAGGCGAATGTCCGGCATTAACGGACAACCAGTCAAACATAATAGTGGTAGAGATTTCTTTGGAAGAAAATGAGGGCAATTCCGAAAATGATAGTTACGTGGAAAAGAATAATGAGAGTCAAACGAATGACGGTGTGTTACAAAAGGAAAAAGATTGTCGTCCAGAACATGATAGTTTACAGCAAAATGAACGAGGGGTAAACCAACAAAAGGTAGTGGACAATATATCTGGACAAAATTTTGTGAACATATTAAATAAAGAGTTGGAGTTAATAAAAAGGGAAAAGGAGTGTTGCGAAAGGAAAATGGAATACTTAAAATGATAGCAGAGGACAGTCAAGAAAAGAATTTTGGCCAAAATGAAACAGACTACGTACGCAGTTTAAGCAGAGTGGCTTGATTTACTGAAAGAGATGATTCCTGAATATGGAGGCGATGGTTTTCCAGAAATATGGCTCTGCCAGTTTAAGAAGATTATTGGTATGTATAACGTTGATGAAAACACCGTCAAGACGCTTCTATTATGTAAGTTAAAGGGAAGAGTGCGAATTTGGCTGCATTCCAAGCATAACTTCCTAGATGAAAGTGTGGAAAAAATTTAAGTGAGATGGGTGACTTTTTCTTCAAGAAAGAAAATAAATTAGTTTTGCGTCGAAAATTCGAGGGCCAGCGCTGGAAGTACGGTGAAACGTTTGCCGACTATTACAATGATAAGATCATGTTGTCAACTAAAATTGGCATTGATGAAAACGAACTTATTGGCATCCCCGATACTCGACTATGATTCCAAGCAAGTATGCAGTGCTACACTAACAAAACGCAGTTATTACAGGGGTTTTCAAAAATTCAACTAAAGTCAGCAGGACAAAGCAAAAAAATGCCAGACCAGATGAACGCAGAAAGAACCAAATTCTAAATACGCACCCTGCACTAAAATTTTTTAAAAGGACGAGTTCCTGACTAAGAAAAATTTACATTGAAAAGTTATTTATTAGCACGAAACTGCTACAAATGTTGTAAAAACAGTAATTTGCCTATAATTGATGAACTTAGTTCTAACATACAGGCATGTTCTGACACTCGCATGCGATTTCAAAAACGCCAACTTTTGTTTTACATGTTCTGAAACTCACGCGTTTTGCTTGCGATTTGCTTTTTTTCAAACTTATGTTCGAAAAACAAAAACATCTGATTTGGCGGTGCAAAACATAAAAATCAAAAGGAAATTAAAAAAATGGCAGCATCCTTCTTGCTTAGTTTAATTTCTTCAAATAAACATTAAATTAAAAAAGGAAGAAATTAAAAAACCGAATGCTTAGTGATAATTTAAATCTATTGGATATTCTAATCCAATAATTATTTATTAATTTAAAAATTTTATACAAAGCAAGAAATAATTTGGCGACATATGAAATTTCTATTAGTGATGTTGCATTTAGCAACTTTGAAGAAAAAGATTACTCAGGTCGTGACAACGCAGATCGTCCTAAAAATAATGGAGATATATTTATTAACGTACATTAACACTTAAATCGCCCATTTAATAAGCACCGAATATTTGTTTAGGAATTTAAAATGTGAATAACCGCATTTTTATTTGACTACCGACTAAACATTTAACCGCACTAATACTAATATATTTTCGAAGATCAATAAGAACAGCTGTTTTCATGAAATCGCAAGTACTCAAGATAAAAACAAACACAAACAATTGATAAAATAAAGGGCATATTTTAAATTTATTATTTAACTCTTTAGTTGTGTAAGAATAAAAATAAATTATGATAAAAATAGAAGAAAACATATTAGTTTTTATTTGTGTATAGTTTTATTGTTGTTTTAAAGCTTATTTTAAGTGAAATTTATAACTTCACTTCAGTCTGTGCTTGCGATTTCAAGTCGCCAAATTTCTTGCGATTGTGAACTACAGAACACCTTTCATGCGAATTCAACTTACATCGCAAGTTTTAGGCGATTTGCGATTGTCAGAACATGCCTGATAGATACAATTTCAGCTAAAGGTAAATATTGTGAAAAAACTAAGAAAAAGACAGTAAAAGATAATAATAACAAACTGAATTAAATTGAAAAAGGCCACAGGCTTTTTTTATGAAGGAAAAGTAAAACGCATGAAACAAAATATACAACAAACGTCATCTGAAGGAACTGATAATACGAATTTAATAAATAAGTAAACAAATAAAATAAATAAATTTCTCACCCACTGGGTAAAGGTTGGCCATTCCGATGACAGTTTTTTGTTTCGGGGGCTACTTGACCTGAAAAAAAAGAAGAAAATTATTAAAAGGTTCACAGTAGGTTGGTTTTGGAACAATAGAAGTTTTAACAAACCGAAAAAGAAGTTTATGTCTTAAACCCCATCTGTCCAACTATCAGAACTTTGGAGAACTCTGAAATGAAATAGGAAAATAAAATTAAAATCCTACTTAATACCAAATAAATGGGAAATATACACGCCTGGTTCGGCTGATCATCTGATTAACCTCCTTTTTTGAGCCCATATATACCATTGCTGATACTGCTCAGCAGCCCTGGAATTCGCCTGGAACTTTATATAGAAAAACTTGAATCACGAAATGGTTTCACGTAAATTCATATGGGCACAGTCCAGCTGGTAAAAAAGTATGACTATATCATCCACGTGATTGATTCAGAGGACATCGGCATTGTGATAAATCAGTTTCATCACAATCTGGAGAATATGCAGGACCTACCACACCGCGATATAACTAGAGCCCAACTATATGAAAATTTGCACTAAAAAATAAACATTTTTACAAAATTTCACTTGGAATATTTATTTTTTTTACTTTCTTGAATTACATATATATATATATATATATATATATATATATATATATATATATATATATATATATATAATCAAATATAAAAAAAATTTTAACTTAGAGGGCTTTATTGTCTCTGAAGTGGATGAAAAACGTTCAAAAATCTAAATTATGATTTTCCTAATTTTATTTAATTAAATTTATCATTAGCAGATGCTGAACCTTATCCAAAGAGCACCTTATGATCTAAAACGAAGTGTTTTTGTCGTGGTCACTGTCTACGTTTTTTTCCTGAATTGTGGTAAAAACAAGTGTTATAAAGCTTCGTTTAACCCCTGCAAAATGCAGTAGAGGCAACAAAACCACCACCTTTATCACGCAGATGAAATATGAATATGAAGCAAGTAAGTACATTAGAGAGCAGCCGGTGGTAAAATTTCGTTCCGATACAAGTCCGATATGAATGGCACACATGGTTCTTTGAAAGGCATTGACTATAAAAGAAATACTAGAACTTTTCCCGAAGTTGAATTGGTTGGCTATAAAGGGCCGACCATAATAATATACAGTCTATTTCATACCAACATTGATTGTCTACATTCACATCAGTTGGTTGTACGAAAAGATGACCCTGATATATGTGATCCACATGATTTGAAAGTGTCCCAAGATGCTGGCTATTTTGCAGAATTTAAAAACATGGGTATTATACATATGGCTAAAAAGGAATTATTGAAAAAGAAGTGACAACGTTTAGGACGTGACATTGTAACAATTAAAGAAGATCAAGAGTTGATAAAACAAAAGGAAGCTAAGGATATGAATTTAAATCAAGTACGGCTATGCTTTTAAACTTTCCGAGTTGAGAAAAACAAATCATATACACCTATAGCCCTCATCAATTTATACAAATCCAGTTAGTTTTCCGGAAGAAAGGTGACATAACATAAAACAACGCACCTGAAATAAGCAGTAAAAGACGCATCCTTCATATACGAACGTTAGCTCCCCCACAACACGTAAGGACACAGTTTCCGATAAGAGGGGAGGGACGTTGAGAGACACCCTCATATTTTTCAGATTTATTTATTAGTAAATCAAAATTATAAATATGTACTAATGAAATATGACTCTTTTTTGGCAAGTCAGCACTTTATTTATTTAAATTATTTATTTTAAAGAAATGCTGATTCTGTTTAATCAACATTTTTAGCGTTAAGAATTTAGTATAAAAAGTGATTAAGAATTAATTGTTAAGAAATTGAGTTGTAAATTAGAAGTTGAAACAATTAGTTATAACCTGAGGTTCCTACAGGACCCTGCAGGTTATAAATAAATTAAATTCATATTGATCATAACCTGAAATTCCGACGGCACTCTGCAGGTTATAGAAAATTAATAAATAAATAAAACATAAAATCAAACAGTGTTCTTCTTTTTTACACAACAACGTAAGTCTAGCCCTCAGTCGGCAAAATTTGAGCCAAGCGCTTAGCAGTCTAAGAACTCCGCGGCATCATAAAATCCGTGTGCAACCCTTGACAATTCTGGCACTCAGATATAACAACTGCTTCTTTTAAACAACCTCCGCTACAACCAACGAATTGGTCAACAAGCTGACACAGGTAGTTGGCAAGGAAAATTTTATGTTGTATCGCTACGAAAGGGGAGTGTCCTTAAAACAAAAATGAAGGTAAAAAATTAAAATTGTTATAGAAAAGTTGTACATAGTCTCGACTCAAAGAAAAAAAAGCTATTACACATACCAACTAAAAAGTGCAAAGGGTTTTATAGTTGTTATCAAGGTCATTGATAGCTCGGTGCCAACAAAAGATTTTCAAGACGCCCTGGAGAAAGAGGGTTATGAAGTGAAATCAATTCACAACATATTAAAAAAAAAAAAAAAAAAAAAAAAAATAAAATTAAAATAAAATTCCTCAACCAATGCTTAGAGTTAAAAATACGTTCAACTCTTCGCAGCTGAAAACAAATGGGTGAGCCGCATCCAATTTATGACTGACTGCTAAGCCGCAGGATTATTGTGGAGGAGCTTGTTAACCGTAATGGACCACCACAATGTCGGAACTGCCAAGAATTTTGCTTTTTGCAAACTATCATCAGTTTGCGTCTGCGTGGAGGGCTTAGATTGCCCCCACGCCAAAAAAAAGCCAAAGTTCTCAAATGCAGCAACTGCGGCGGTAACCGCACAGCCAACTATCGCGGTTGTGAAGTTTACGTGTGACTTAAGCAAATAACTGCTAAAAAACTAGTACACATCAGCATCGCAATACTGTATTTCGAAATATCCCATCTATTCTGCAGCAAAAAATACAGTGGTTATACAAACGTAAATCACCATCAATTGTCATATTCACAAACATTAAAAAATGATACAGCTACCCCTGCAAACCTTAGCAGTGAAAATTTTAATAATAAAAATTTAACCTATTCCGGGCGATTTGATAATAATCAAAGCTCGATCGATAAATTAATTCAAACCATGGATCGATTTATGGCAAGTATGGAGAGTATGTTCCAACAAATGTTGCAATATCAAAGCATGTTAATGCAAGTTTTGCTAAACAATAAAAAATGAACCGGTTGCAAATATGTTTCTGGAATGCTAACGGCTTAAGCCAACATAAAAACGAAGTACATCACACTCATCAAATAGATGTTTTGCTTGTTTTCAAAACCCATTATTCGATAAAAAATTGCTTTCGAATAAATGGGTTTTATACCTATGATACAAAGCACCCAAGTGGTAGACCTTGTGGAGGTTCAGCAGTTTTCGTTCACAAGAACATCTTTCTAATCCCAGAATATAAAAAAGATCACATACAGGCCTCAACTATTAACATTTTCGCCACAGGGATCGCTAAATCAGCGGTGTATTGCCCTTGAAGGCACAACACTAACAAGGAGCAGTTCAACAATTATTTTAAAATGTTAGGTTCAAAATTTCTAGCGGCCGGCGACAAAATTCCTGACATCATTGACTTTGCGGTATTTAAAAATATACAACGCGAGCATATTTCGTTGATTCCCTTCATATATCTTTTATCAGATCATTATCCAACTTTTTTGACGCTTTCCAATGTCAAACAAAATATGGATCAAAATGGAATTTACTTTCCAAGTTGAAGGAAAAATTGCCTCAAGTACAAAAGGTATGTAAGCTCACACCAGCCGCAAAATATTTCACTAAAAACAGAAGATAAAATACATTCGGCTGTAAGTCAATTAACAAATATACTGATCGACGCCGCCAAGTTATCAACGCCCTCTACCTCTGTATGTACAAAAAGGTCTACCAATGTTCCAATCCACACGATTAAGGCAAGAGTTTCGCTCGCCGATTTAATAGACATAATTAAATCAATGCCAAAAAATAGCGCGAAGCCCTTCAGCAGGAAAAGGAGTTAAATCTAAATAAATTTATGCAGAACATGAATGCCACCGAAAAGACGGACCACACCTTATGGAAAGCAGTACGAAAGATGAAATGTTCTTTCGTCTATGAGGCTCCAATTCGCCTACAAAATGGAAAGTGGGCAAAAAATTCCAACGACAAGGTTAAACAGTTTGCAAATCACCTGGAGACCGTTTTTATCCCGTAACAGGCTCTTATTTAACACCAAGAGCTGTTCAAGAACGTGTTTTTGATCCGCTAAAAATTCGCCTACCTGCGTTTAAAGCAGTTATGAGTGATCTGAACCCAAAAAAGTCTGCTGGCGGTGATAAAATCACTAAAACCACGATTATCAACCTGCCAAATCCGGTTTTGAGATTCGTTATGTTTATTTTTAAGTCAATGTTAAGAACTGGTTTCATTCCACCATCTTTGAAACACTCGGAAATAGTTATGGTCCCCAAGCCTGGCAAAGGAGTTTCGAAGGTGTCTTTATATCGCCCAATCAGCTTATTGCCTGTTCTTTCAAAAATATTTGAAAGGCTAATCTTGAAATCTTTAGCGCCGTATATTGACTTAATAAACTTAATCCCCAACCACCAATTTGGGCTTAGGGAAAAACACAGAACCATAGATCAAGTGCATAGAATTACAAATTTAAAACGTGAATCTTTTGAAAGCAAGCTGTACAGCTCTGAATTATTTATTGACATATCATAGGCGTTCGACAAAGTCTGACATGAAGGCCTTATTTATAAAATTCGACACTGCTTCCCGAAAACGTCCACAAACTGCTTACGAACTATTTGGCGAGTAGGTCTTTTGTAGTAAGGTCAAAAATTACTTATTCGTCAAACGAACTTCAGCTGGTGTCCCTCAGGGGAGTATACTCAGACCACTCGTATACTTATTGTATACCGCAGATTTGACTACAAATCCACTCATACACACATCCACATTTGCTGATGATACAGTGTTTTCAAGTATACACAAGCACCCAGAAGTGGAGTCCTAACAACTTCAAACCCACATCGCTGATTTGGAGAAATGGTGAATAAGTGGAAAACAAAAGTCAATGCTTCGTAAAGCGTTCACTTTACTTTTACGTTAAGACAAAAATAATTTCCACCCATTTCAATAAATGGAGAAACAATTGCAGAGCAGAGCCAAGTAAGGTACTTTAGAATACATCTCGACCGGCGTCTTACCTGGGTCCATCTTATTGCAGCCAAAATCTGTTGCGGTGGCTTTGGTCAAAATGCATCCAAGACTTTATAAAAATAACACGTTAGCAAGGATGGCTATTGTGTGCACTTTTCAACCCTTGCGTTGTAATATATTTTTGTGCTGGCAAGTTGAAAAAATATATTTGAGTCGACGATTCGGGATGGTCTACCTTGTGTGTGGTAGGGATGGCCAATCTGCATTGAATAAATGAAAATGAAAAAAGAATAATATACTTTTCTGTTAAACTAAATAAAAATCTAGATCGATATTTGTACGAAGACTTCTAAATGATTTATGAACATTTGTGTCATAGAAAAATGAAAAATGTCATAGGAAAATGATTTTTGGTATGCAGGTTATTGTAAATTTATCACATTACTGCCAGACACATTTGTGAATGGATTTTTCTGTTATACAGTGGGCGAATTAAGAAACTTATGTTAAAGCTAGTAAAGGACAAAGATAAGCATGTTTGAGCTGGGTCATAAAATGAGATGAATATATGGAATTGAGTAATTATTTTGTTGAAAGTTAGAACAAAGATAGCGATTAAGGGCATTAAATTTGACTAAGCTAAGATTAGCCATTTTCAAAAAAGATTATTAAGAGCCAAGTTGTGACGTAAAAACAGTTAATGTGATATTTAAAACCTGAAGATATTTAAAATTAATAAAAAGGATATAAAAAGTTGCCTATTTAAGAGTGGTGATATTAATTGCACAAATATAAAACAATTAACAAGAAAAGTGAAGTTGCAAGGTAGGTCAAATTTTGTATTTGGTGGTTTAAAGGATACAGTTAATTACATGTATATGCGTTTTATTAGGTTTTTGAAGTAAAGGCGTAAAGAATTAAAAAAAAATCCTGCAAATTGTGAATTTCCATTGGGGAAAGTAAGTTTTAATTTTAGGTTATTAATAAATTTTATTTGATAATTTGAGCGGTTTCTTTAAATTAGGATAACCGGAATCAACCCAGTATAGAACCAGAAAAATTATTTACCGTGGGTCCAGAGGCTTCCACAACAATAAGTTTTCCTTAGAAAAAAATGTGGAAGAAATACAGGTAAAAATAGTTAGCCTAACCTTCAAACAAAAGCCGTAGCAGAAAGCGCCAAGTGATAAAAAAATGATAAGACGTCCATTTTATTATATTTTTTTGCCTTTTTCTCGAAAAAGTAACAAACAGAAAGTACGCTTAATTTAAATGTAGATTTCCTGATATATAATTGTATTAAATATTATTACTAGTAGTTTATTTAATCTAAAGAAATAAATTCTAAGATTAAATTAAATAAGATTAGTTATTTATGTACTTATTTTTATGTTATTTTTATTAGTATTAAGTAAAGTTAAAGCGCAAAAGAAACCTAAGTGTGGATCAAAATTCTAACCCTTAAACCAATTTAGATAAATAATTTTTTTTTTGTTGTTGTGTGTTGCAAACGTAAGTTTGGTTTTTTTAGGTTTTAGAGAGCTCTTTCAGACCTATTACTTTTTTTCAAACTGATTTTGCGGTTTATTGTGAATGTTACTGTTAAAATTTTGGTCTGTACTATTACGTCTGTTAATTTTAAATATGTTAAAGTCCATTTTTAGAATAATGTCCCACAATTTAAAAAATTCAATATTTTCTTTAAAGTTTTATTGCATCAGGGAATTTTGCCTGTAAGTCCCTATATTACATACCTACCTATTAGACTTAAGTCCATTTTAGATTCAATAAAGTATGTATTAATAATTTGAGATATGGTGCCCTAATTTCTTGGAGTAGGGGTTGGAAAAAGAGGTAAGTGGTGCAGAAATACGCGGATGTATGGGGTCACAATTAACGGGAGTGGCGAACTAGTGACCATGGTTGGGAAGGGCGGCTGAGGAACAACATCGTCCTCTTACTGGTTTGATGTCTCTAACTTGTAATTTTAGTTTCTGGTTCTTTTTTGTAACATGAAAATTATTGTTACTGTCCTGAGATTAGGGTGAAGGGTGGGACCTCCGCTGGCATGAGTTTAAGCATAAGCTAGTCGGCCACTTCTCACCCTAGTGTTCTCTGGGACACGTAACAATATGGCGCCCAAATGAAAAACAAGGGCGTTTAACGCCCTGTGTTAATAGATGTTGGGTGGAAAGACCTAAACACAATAAAATAGACAAATAAGTTAAAACATTAGACCCATGCCTTGCATTAATTCTTCTGAGTGAAGCTCCCGAACACCTGTAGCCGTTCTTAAGCATGTCTGTAGAAGCCGTGTACAGTTATTTAGGGTAGTAGTTATTTAGAGAATGAAAAGTTACAACTTATGGGTAATAGTTTGTTCATGAAATCATAATTAAGCGACATTTTTAGTACGATACTACTGGCTCATAACAGATTTTTTGAAGGTAGTGTAATGCAGATAAGCTTTAGTATGAACCTTGGAAGAGATTTGATAGCCGCTCAATATTGATACTTGAGGCCTGATGTATCAAACTAACTCGCACTAGGCCTTTATGGTTAGAGTGTAAAGACTGTTTAAAGAATAAGCTAGAGCTTAGTTACTTTGTTTTTGAGAGTGAATAAGGCACGTCAACTGGTAATTCTCGAAAGAGAAAGTCAAATATTTTTTGCAAGCATCAACACTTACTTCCATCGCCCCTAAACATAGCAATTTATTAATACAACTTTAATTATCGTAGTAAAACGGAATACAAAAAAATATATATATATACAGATGTGAAAAAAGGTCGTTTTAATAGAAAGTCTTATTAAGTTAGGTACATAATTACTTGTTTAAATTAGTTAATAGATAGTTTAAGTTAGATTTTAATAGTTTAATAAAATATTTATTTATTATATTTTTTATCCATTAATTTTTTATTATTTCTATATTAACTTTATGTGTATACAGCTTTTATTTCAAATTGCCTGTTTTTTTTTTTTTTTTGGTACCGTACTTCAATTACCTCACAAATCAAAGGTTTTTAATATACGGTGAAAAGAAAAGAGATTTGAATTTACGAAAAGTAGATTGTGATGAAACTGGAAATTATAAATCAATCGGCAAAAAAGAAACAGAAAACAACTGAGTCAAATAGAAGTCTTAAATTTCGAAGAAGTAGAAAAAGAAATAGATTACCGGAATTTGATTTAAATAGGTCGTCCACCCATACTGAGCCCAAACATTCAAGGACTCTAGATTTGAGAGCATCAAATATGGCGACCTCTAGAAACAATAGCGAGGTAGGTTCTGAATTCATAGATCTATCACGAACGATTACATCGCAAGCGGGAAACAAACTGTTAATCAGCCTCAGACAGTAGGGATAAGTGCACCATCCGTAATAACAAATAAATTAATTGATAATGTAGGGCCTGGAATAAAGGAATTAGTAGTTGATTAGGCATTAGTTGTCCAAAAGTCAATAGAAGACAAAGTAAAACAAATGGTGTCGGATGAAATGAGAGGTGTAAAAATAACCGTAGGAGACCTAGCAAAGGCTGTACAGGCTCTTACAATATTGACATTTTCTAATAATCAGACAGCTTTAACGAAAATGAACATATAAGAGTAAATTCACAGAGAAGTACATATATACGAGAGAGAGACCAAGCACGAACTTATCTACCTGAACAATTTATACGTAATGGTCCAAGTTATGTGAATCACAGTGACATTAGAACTACTTCTGACAGAAGTGATTCTTTTGATTTCCGTCAAAGAAGAGTGGACAAGTTAGGTATAGTATTTGATAATAGATCTATGAGTATTGATGGGATAATATTTCGATTAGAGCATTTAAGGTTCAATATATTATTTCAGATAGTGAAATTGTCCGAGATTTCAATTTTTAGTTTCAGATTCGGTTAAGGATTGGTTCTGGTCTTTTATAGGTTTTCACTGCCTAACATAATGGCCGGTCTTACGTTTTGCCTTGCTTTCACAGTATAAAACTCCATCTTCCAACTTCGAAATAATGAGAGACCTAGTAGAAAGAAAACAGCAAATTAATGAGACATTTGATATGTTCTTTTTAGCTATAAATAAGTTAAGATCGAGACTTTCACAAACAATGTCGGAGTTTGATATGATTAAAATAATGAAACGTAATGTTAATTTGAACTTAGCAAAAATTATTTATTATATAGCTGTGTCTTCAGTAGAACAACTGCACATCGAATGTAATGAGGCAGAGCGCAATTATCCTAGAAGAAAGTGAGAAATGTAATACCGCCACAGCGTACAAGAAGACAAATAAACGAAGTTTATATTGAGCAAAGTAATAGTTCATTGGTTGAAAAGTATTGAGACCAGAACTTTTTAGAGCTTGAGGCCATTCGCAAGCAAAAACACACACAGCAAGCAAAAACAAGCTTTAGTATGCTGGAACTGCAGAGCTACCTGATATGTTTTAATGGAATGTCCGATTGAACAGAGATCGTTGTTCTGTTACGAATGCGGTAAACCGAATGTCACTACGCCGAAATGTCCGACATGTCAACAGAAAAAGTAAACCTTGCATTGAGGGATTAAAGTCCCCTAAATATAAGAAAAGCAAGGTGCTGCACGAAATTAAGTGTGTAAATATGGAATCGAATATATCTTAGATAAGACACTATTTACCAATACAAGCGAGACAGGAATTTAATTAAAAGACTAAAACAAGAATCTTTAGACCTATTTGCGATGTTAAGGAGTATCAGATAAAATTTTTAAACTAAGGCAAAAATTTAGTGAACGTCGAAAGGTACAGAAGAAAATTATAGAAACGATTTTTAAAACAGAGAAAATAGGTGATGCCGCAATAATATTTATTAATGTTGAGATATGTAACGTGCAAATGAGAGGATTGTTGGATTCAGGAGCGTCAGTTAGTATTTTAGGGTAGAATTGTAGAGAACTAGTAACGAAAATAGGACTCGAAGTATGCCCTATGATGACCAGTGTGAAAACTGCCAGCGGGCAACATCATCGATTACTAGGAAAAACAAAAGTGTGGGGGATAAAGGGGGGTTGCTTCCACGTAGATGTGGGCGGGGTCGTCCCACAGAGTTGTGGGGAAAAATACTTAAGACTTACCCGTGATACTGGAGATGTGAGTGGTGTCTTCTGTTGGCTGCTCCTCTTTATCTTCTGTATCTTGTTGAAAGGATTCTGATGTTCTGGTTCTTGAACTGTTTCCTTTATAGTGCTTCTAGTTGTATTTGTTGTTGTTTTCTCTAGTGATGATGATGTTGTTGGTATCGAGATGGTGATATTTGCACCACAATTATCCTTTATTTTATTCTATATTTTGGACACACTGGCCAAGTAGGGTTTTGCATGAATAACACAATATGGTTTGTTTTTTGTTTTATGGTTTTTATTGAAACTTAATTCGAGCTTTATTTATAAAAATTTTTAAGGGAAAATATACGTGGTATTAAACACGACTGCAATAACACTTTAAAAAAAAGAACCTTTTTTCTTTAAGAAAATAACTTGAGCGCACTAAAAAAAGAATCACTTCACAGATTTATTTAAATTAAATTGTACTTTCTACAAATGCTGAACTGACCACTGCACACGTCTACACTGCTGAACTGATTAACGTCGAAAAAAAAAAATTGCGCATTCTTTTGCCCTTTTTTTGTTTTATGTTTCTCTCTTTTTTTTTATTACACAGATGCAAAAAAAAGGCAGAAGAGTGTTTACAACGCAGTCTGCGTTGACGCTTAAACATCCCGCCCCCCTTGCAGGACTGCAACTTAGAGTATAAAAAGTTATATATAAATTCTAATTCAATAAGTCAAAAAGATAGAGTATCTGAGGGTGTAATACAAGTATAAATTCAATAAATTCAATAAAGTTCAATAAATGTATAAGTTCAATAAATGTATAAGTTCAATAAATGTATAAGTGCAATAAATGTATAATATAAAAGTGATGGCTAGTCGTTGGTGGCACCTAGAGGCCAAACTTTCCCACTAAGACCCATCCCAAAGCTGTATCTTGTGCAAGAGGCAATGCGAGGCTGCCTGGTTGAAGACCACTTCTGATAAGATCCGGATATACATCGGCTCCCAGGATGACGTTGACGGTGTTATTACCATAGAAGTCTGGGTCTGCCAGACGGAGATTAGCGTAGTGTTGAGCTACTCGGCTGTCCAGCGGTTTTCTGGCTTGGTTGAGGGGTAGTTTGTCATCAACTCTGGCGGTGACGGTAAACGTGGTTGCTCCCTCAAAACGTGAACGAAAAGACATTTTGTACCACTTCTTGTTGTCGATCAGTTCAACGGGGAGGTGATATCGGTCGACGATGAAGGCGGCGGTAGCACTTTCGGTGGCACACGGGTTTAACAGACCACGGACTTGCACCCATTGCGGACTTGCACAGGCGTATTTGCATAATGACGGTAGGTATCAACGTAGCGTTACCAGTACCGCTTGAACAACGTATCTTGGAGGGGCGATGGAGAAGTGTGTGATGCTTACCCCTGCAGATTTTACAACATTCAGCACTGCGACACTTATTAGTCCGGTGCGAGTGAGCTAAGCAATTTTCGCAATATAGATGGCGTCGTACCGTTTTTTCTCGTGCGGAAACAGACATGCTGATAAACTTTTTACATTTTCGCAATGGGTGATCCTTTTGGCACAGGCGGCAGTCATAGGTGGATTTTAAACGAATGATAACCCGTTGGCGCTCAATCGGGGAAGCGCTTCTACGTGGTGAACGCCGCATAATGACTAGAAAAGAAAAGAACGGAATAAAGGCAAAGATTAGTTGTCATTGCGATTCGGGGTAGGGGAGCCACACTAATTTAACGATGGGGCGCGTGATGACACCCGTAGCGGTGCGGATGTCAGCTGTGCGGACCTTGCTGTCCGGGCCGTGATAGACTTTATCAATGCGACCGAGACGCCATTGGTGTGGGGGTAAATTGTCTTGTCGCACGACGACAAGATCTCCGATCGCGAAGTCTCGCTGTGGGTATTTCCATTTGGTCCGCTTATGAAGTTCCATAAGATACTCGTTTTTCCATCGACGGGCGAGGTGATGATGTAATATTTTTAGTTTCTGCCAGCGATTGACATAACTTAACGAGTGATCGGAGAGATTGGGTTCGAGGGGTGACAATATGGGGGTGCCTATGAGGAAGTGACCGGGGGTTATTGCGCATAAGTTGGTGGGGTCGTTGGTCACTGGACTCAAGGGCCGTGAATTCAGACATGCTTCTATGCGGGTTAGCATGGTGCTAAATTCTTCATACGTGAAGTGTTGGCTGTGGCAAATTCTTTTAAAATGGGCCTTAAAACTTTTAACTCCGGCCTCCCACAGGCCGCCCATATGGGGTGCACCTGGGGGGATGAAGTGCTATTCTAACGGGGAGAAGCTGTTTTGAGCTAGTACACCTTTACGTACGAGTGCGAGGAATTGTTGGGCATCTTGTTGTAGGATGTTAGAGGCGCCAACAAACGCAGTGCCATTATCGGAATACATGGCATGGGGCGTTCCTCGTCTACTGAAAAATCTGGCGAAGGCTGCTAAAAAGGCTTGCGTAGATATGTCTCCAGTGGCTTCCAGGTGGATGGCTTTAGTGGCGAAGCAGACGAAGATAGCGACGTAACCTTTGGTAATTTTGCAACCGCGGCCCACGTAGGATTTTATCTCGAAGGTCCCGGCGAAATCCACTCCAGTGTCGTAGAATGGGCGGGTGAGCGTAACTCGTTCGGGGGGTAATGCAGCCATCATCTGCTGGCTGAGCGCACCTTTATGTCTGACGCATATTACACATTTAGAAATAGCTGATTTAATTAGATTTTTAAGACGAGGTACGTAATAATGACATCGCATAAGGCGGTGTAAAAGCGCATTTTGGCCATGTATGGAGTATATGTGTAGCCATTTGAGGAAAAGTTGAGTATAACGAGCGTGATAGGGTAACAAAATAGGGTAGCGCTCATTATAGCTAAGAGTGGGGGAGTTTGCCAATCGGCCATTAATTCTCATGATTCCTTTAGAATCGAGAAAGGGGTTAAGAGTTAATAATGTACTTTTACGGGATATCGGGCGATTATTGCATAATTTTTTATGCTCCTCTGCAAAATGAAGTTTTTGACTCGAAATGATTAAACATGATTTAACGAGATTGATTTCATCTGAGGTGAGATCGTTAGAGTTGAATTTCTGATGATTTTTCAAGCGATGATAAAAACGAAATACGTAACTAATAACTCGTAACGCTTTCGGCAAATCCGAAAAATTATGGAGAAGGTCTTCATATTTTACCGTTGTAGAGTGCACACAAAGCGGTCTGGACTCTTCGTCCGTTGAGAAGTTTTCAGTGCATGACGGCCATTCAGCGTGTGGAAGTCTTAACCAAGAGGGACCTTGCCACCAGAGCGTATTCGCCGCCAATTGTGAGACGGTAAGGCCGCGAGAGGCCAGGTCAGCTGGATTGTTCTTCGTATCCACATGCGACCATGGTTCGATTCCGACCTTTTCGATTATGGAGGTGACGCGGTTTTCAACGAATGTTTTCCATCGGTTAGGGGGACCTCGCAACCACGCTAAGACGATCGTGGAATCCGTCCACAAGAAAATTTTGTAATTTTTCAAATTGAGTTGAGCTGGTATTGTGTCCATCATTGTAGCCAACAATTCAGCACCACAAAGTTCTTTTCGCGGTATCGAAACAAATTTTACCGGCGCTACCTTGGTTTTTGCTACTAAAAGGTGTGTTGAGACAAAACCTTGGTTCTCAGACCGCAGGTACAGAGTAGCGGCATAGGCCTTTTCAGAGGCGTCGCAGAAACCGTGTAGTTCGGTGTTGTATGAGGGGTCAAAATCAACAAAACGGGGTATTCGAATTTGTTCGATGTGTACATAATCGTCAAGAAAATTATGCCAGTTTTCTAATGTAGGGGGGTGTAAATCTTCATCCCAGTCTGTTTCGTCCTTCCAGATTTGTTGCATTATGATTTTAGCCACAATTATTTTGGGTGATAGCCAGCCCGCGGGGTCAAATAATTTGGCTATTTCTGAAAGTACAGACCTTTTTGTGACTGCCTTACGATCGGGGTGAGATTTCAATTTAAAGTATAAATAATCGTTTCCAGCGTTCCAGCGCAGTCCAAGCGTTTTAGTGATGCTGGAATCAGAAAGGGTCAAAAATTCTTCATCTAGTAGATAATGCGAGGGTAAATCATTGAGTAGAAGATTGTTATTCGCCGTCCATTTATGTAACGTAAACCCAGCTGACTCAAGCACGTTGCGGAGTTGATTTCTGCATTCTAAGCTGGCCGTAAGAGTATGGGAGCCAGCCAAAACATCATCGACGTACATGAAGTTTCGTAAAATGTCAGCTGCCAGGGGGTAATTCTGTTCGACCTCGTTGGCTAACTCTAGCAATGTTCTGATTGCTAAGTATGGCGCGCAGTTGACACCGAATGTCACGGTATTCAACTGGTAATCTTGAAGGGGCTCATTCGGGAATTTTCGGAAGATTATGCGCTGATAAGGGGTTTGAGAGGGTTCTATAAGAATTTGGCGGTACATCTTTTCGATGTCCGCGTTAAATACGTAGCGAAAAAGTCTCCAGCGAAGAATTAAAATTGTTAAGTCAGCTTGTAATATAGGCCCAACGTGGAGCATATCGTTGAGACTGACGCCGTTAGATGAGGGGCTAGAAGCATTAAACACCACACGTAGCTTGGTGGTAGCACTATCGGGTTTTAGTACTGCGTGGTGTGGCAAGTAGTAGCTTTCAGGGCCGTTGCTCGGGGGGGAAACTTTGTCCATTTGGCCTAGAGTGGCATACTCGGTGATTACTCGGTCGTAATCATTTTTGAGTTCGGGGATTTTTAGCAACCTTGTTTCATTGCGTAAAAATTGAGATATGGCGATGTTTCGGGAATCGCCTACATTAAGGGGGTTAGGGTAGTCGCGCTTAAAGGGGAGTGACACGACAAAACGACCATCAGGGTTTTTGTGGGTCGATCTCTTATACAGCTCTTCACAGTATATATCTTCAGGGGTTGAGCGGCGCTTCTTCGGAACTTCTTCCAGTTCCCAGAACTTTTGTAGTTGAGTGGATAGGGTAAGTTCATTGAAAAATGAACGAATCGTGACACGGTTTTGGGGGGTGTGCATTTTGCCGGTGAGTATCCAGCCGAAAATGGTATTTTGGGCCACCAGGGATTGGTGAGAGTCCCATTGTACGCCGTTTTTAATTATCTTGGGGTAGACATCTCCTCCGAGTAGTAGGTCCACCTCAGTGCAGTTTTGCCTATACTTATCAGCCAGTTGTAGGCGTGAGAAGTTCGCATCCTTGAGAGCGGATACTGGGTAATACGGTAGTTGGTCTGTTAACTTATTGACGATGAAGGCGTCAATACCCATGCTGATTGCAGGGTTAAGCGGAGACCCTATACGCACTTGACACATGTGAGTTGATGTGGCAGTTAATGAGTCATTTATGCCATGGACCTCAGCATGAGATGACTGAGTGTCGATGTGTAGTCTTCTTTGAAGTCGTCTCGAAATAAACGACGCTTCAGACGCAGAGTCGATTAAGGCACGAATAGTGCATTTAAGATCGTGATTATAAATGTCTACTAAGGCGGTGCCCAGTATAATAGAGGGGGTAGTTGTTTGTACCTGGGTTGAGTAGGATTGCAGCGTTTTTTCAGCGGCTTCACGAGAAGTAGAGGGGGTTGAATCTTGGGGGAGGTGGATACTAGTTGGGGGCGTAGCCCCGCGGGTAAAGTAATTAGTTCTATGTGATGGGGCAGCAGCAGGGGGCATATTCATGTTGTGCGGGGGGTTATATGAGCGAATGTTATTTTCATGGGGGTTAGGGGTAGATATAACGGGAGCAGCTTGGGGTGCTGCAGGGTTCCGTATATTTGAGGCTGAGTTGCGTTCGTGGCGGTGCAGCAACGAATGATGGCTTTGGCCACAAGCGTTGCACACAAATTTGCTTTTGCATTGTCTACGCTCATGGGAGGTAGCGAGACAATTGGTGCAAAGTTTATGTTTTTTAACTATATTATATCGATTTTCAAGGGACATACCAAGAAACACTGAACAAAATCTGAGTGGATGTGAGTGGGGACACAAAGGGCATTTTTTCTGCTTGTCGATTAACACGCTGGTATTAAAACTGTTGAGTTTTTTCTCATTTGAATGCGGTTTTTTGTAATTCGAAACTTTAGGCGCGTTTGAGACATGCGAGTGTGAAAAGGTCGAGCGGATATCTGCAACGGATTCTAATGTCTGGAACCGAGACGTCAGAAACGCATCCATTTGGTTCCAGGCTGGCAACTCTGTGTTGTGGGGCAAAGAGTGTTCCCACAAATTGAGCGTAGTATCGGGCAGACAGGTGGAACAAATATAAATAAAAATGGGGTCCCAATTCTTGGTGTCGATTCCTAACAGCGTTAAATTCGTAACGCAGTCAATAATTGTGCGTTGTAAGCGACGAATATTGGGCCCAGTCTCTTTGGGAAGGGGAGAAATATTAAATAAACATTTTAATTGCGCGTTCACCAAAACGCGCTTATTTTCGTACCTTTGTACCAGGTGTTGCCATCCCATCTCGAACCCATCGTTCGTTATAGGGCAAGTTTTCAACAGGTCTCGTGCTTCTCCTTGGGTCTTCTTGAGTACGTGGCACATCTTTTCTACCGGGGATAGGCGATTATTGTTCTTATAGAGGGCCGTGAACATATCACGGAATGTGGGCCATGACTTATAGTCACCGTGGAAAACCTCTGTATCGCAGGGGGGTACTGATATGAGGGGGTGTAGAGTTGTCTGTTCCTCTCGAGCAAGATGCCGTGTTGTCTTGTTGCGCAGAGTCTCGATGGCTTCATTTATTTTGGCGATCATTTTGGTATAAACCTCAAAAGTTGAAAAAAAACGTTTTTCCAAAGTTTCGATGTCGATGTCATCTTTCACGGGATCAAATTTTTCGATAGCATCATCGTATAGCGACGCAAAGGCTTCCCATAGCCGTATAGCTTCTGTTTTCAGGACATCCCACGCGTGAATCGACTGGCCGTCAACCGCGCTCTCATCCATATGAACTGAAAGCTTCGTGATGCGATCAGAGACACGGATCAATGATTTAATTGATGCCATTTTATCGTTAAATGCGTAAGTGGGGGGTATTTAGTTACCAAGAAAAAGACTAGATACTTTGCGATATAAAAATTAATCGACTGTTGATAATTCGCGATAAAAAAAAAAACGATCGATTGTTGGGTATAAACAGTAGGGGGAATTCTCGCCAACAAGACAATAAAAAAATGTCCGAATTGTAAAGGGGTTCAAATAATTGATAGAAGAAATTAAAATAAAAATATGAAAAATACTTTTTTTTTTCGGTTGCGCCTCGTTTTAATGTGCCCAAACTGTTGGGGTTGACCCTCGTATACTTGTACCCGTTTCTTTTTGGGGTGACCCTCGTACACGACTGCCCGTTAGTTTCGCCGAACAAACCAAGTGACAGTGAAGGGTAGAATTTGTAAATATTTGTTTTGAAATTAATAAATACAGTTGAGTATGAAGTTTTATATTTTTTATAATAAACGGTCGATAAATACCAAATAAAATAATTAACGCCTAATTTGCTTGGTTGCGTTTAATTTAATTTATTTATTAAAACAGGGGGGGGGGAGGTAAATTTCAAATTTTCCTTTTTCTCCAAGTTCGTCAACCCGAGAGATATTATTTAATTTAATAATTTAATCTGATCCAAAATTAAATTTATCAAAATTATTTATTAAATTTAATTTAATTTAAAATCAACACGTTAAATTTTCAGCTTTCCTATACTTTAATGGCCAAGAAAATTCAAAGAGTAACAATATTTGTCTGCGACTGTGCTTGTGTATTCTCATTTTCAACCACCAAATTCATTGCATGTATTGATGTAGGTCAGTAATATTTTTTACCATACGCTTGTGTATTATGCTTTGGTATTTTTCTCTTGTGTTTTGGGGGTGACGTCACAAAATTGATCTCTTTAATTTAAACAAATATTTACTCTCACTATACAAGCAAATGAAGATGTGTGCATACAACCACACATAAGAATATTGTCTTTATTCTTTTTCTCTGCCGGCAGCGAATTTGCGACGGCCAAAGAAACTTCTCTGCTTTTTATATTCCTGTATGTATGTAAGTTTTTTTTTTTTGCGTAATTGTGGGTACAGAAATATGCATATGCAGAAATATGTATGTGCTTTTTCAAGTTTGTTGTTTTTCAACAACTTGTTGCTTTAACCTTGAACAAATTTGGTGTGTACGTATGTATACAGATGTACGCATGCCAACAATCGTAAGCATATATATGTAAGTATATAAATTTCGCGGTTTCTTATTTCTGCAGGTGCATAAGAAATAGAGGAATAAAATAAAAAAAAACCGTTGGCAATGCAAAAAAAAACACAAGTACCGCTAGTATTGGTGTTTTACAAATTATTATACAAATTTAAAAAAAAGGGGTACAGTCAACGCTGTTTTTTTTCAAAAGGTTTTTTAATATGGGGCCCAGCACGAAGTGCTTGGGATTTTCCTTCATGGAAACACGGGTTGGGGGTATGGGGTTTCGTTCTCCTTTATACGGAGGTGAACTTTATTATATATACATACAATTATATAGATTCATATATATATATTGGGTCCGGAATGGGAATCCGGTGGGGTTTTTTCTCCTTACGGAGGAAAGTTTTAGGGGTTTTTGGGGTACCGGGTTGGATCCGGCTCGAAGGACCAAAAAATGTGGGGGATAAAGGGGGGTTGCTTCCACGTAGATGTGGGCGGGGTCGTCCCACAGAGTTGTGGGGAAAAATACTTAAGACTTACCCGTGATACTGGAGATGTGAGTGGTGTCTTCTGCTGGCTGCTCCTCTTTATCTTCTGTATCTTGTTGAAAGGATTCTGATGTTCTGGTTCTTGAACTGTTTCCTTTATAGTGCTTCTAGTTGTATTTGTTGTTGTTTTCTCTAGTGATGATGATGTTGTTGGTATCGAGATGGTGATATTTGCACCACAATTATCCTTTATTTTATTCTATATTTTGGACACACTGGCCAAGTAGGGTTTTGCATGAATAACACAATATGGTTTGTTTTTTGTTTTATGGTTTTTATTGAAACTTAATTCGAGCTTTATTTATAAAAATTTTTAAGGGAAAATATACGTGGTATTAAACACGACTGCAATAACACTTTAAAAAAAAGAACCTTTTTTCTTTAAGAAAATAACTTGAGCGCACTAAAAAAAGAATCACTTCACAGATTTATTTAAATTAAATTGTACTTTCTACAAATGCTGAACTGACCACTGCACACGTCTACACTGCTGAACTGATTAACGTCGAAAAAAAAAATTGCGCATTCTTTTGCCCTTTTTTTGTTTTATGTTTCTCTCTTTTTTTTTATTACACAGATGCAAAAAAAAGGCAGAAGAGTGTTTACAACGCAGTCTGCGTTGACGCTTAAACAAAAAGCATCCATAAAGTTCAAAGATAAGGAACATATCGTATTGTTATATCTTTGTCCTGACCTGGAACAAGAGCTATATTTGGGTATTGATTTTTTGGGAAGCTTTTAGTATATTTCCTCACATAGTTAGGTCAGATGAAATCAACATTGAAAATGTTCAACAAGATTTTGTAGATAAAGAGTCAGAGCATAGAATGAAATCCCATATTTTAACAGATGATCAGCAAAAGAAGCTGGATAAGGTGATAATGCTTTTTAAAACATTTTAAGATGAGCTGGGTGTAACGAATTTAGAAAAGCACTCTATAAAATTAGTTGAAGGAGCAGTACCGGTTAAGGATCGTCATTACCCTATGTCACCGGGTGTGCAAGACATAACATTCAAATAAATTGATAACATTCTTAAACTAAACATAATAGAAGAGAGTGAAGAGCCCATGAAGCAATCGAACAACAGCAGTGCGAAAGTCTGGGAAGAATCGCTTTTGCCTCGACGCGCGAAAATTAAACAATCTGACCATAAAGGTTGCAAAATATTGAAGGAATTTTGAACCGTACAGATGAGACTTATTATATAAGCGCAAAAGAAAACTAAGTGTAGATCAAAATTCTAACCATTAAACCAATTTAGATAGTGATTTTTTTTTTTTGTGTTAAAACGTAAGTTTGGTGTTTTTAGGTTTTAGAGAGCTCTTTCAGACTTATTACTTATTTTCAAAATACTTTCGCGGTTTATTGTGAATTTTAATTTTAAATATGTTAAAGTCCTTTTTAGAATAGTGTCTCACAATTTAAAAAATTCAATATTTTGTTTAAAGTCTTATTGCATTAGAGCATTTTGCCTGTAAGTCCCTGTATTACATACCTACCTATTAGACTTAAGTCCATTTTAGATTCAATAAAGTATGTATTAATAATTTGAGGTATGGTGCCCTAATTTCTTTAAGTAGGGGTTCAAAAAAGAGGTAAGTGGTGCAGTAATACGCGGATTATGGAGTCACAATTAACGGGAGTGGCGAACGAGTGACCATGGTTGGGAAGGGCGGCTGAGATACAACATCGTCCTCTTACTGTTTTTATGTCTCTAACTGGTAATTTTAGTTTCTGGTTCTTTTTTGTAACATGAAAATTATTGTGACTGTCCTGAGATAATGGTGAAGGGAGGGACGTCCGCTGGGATGAATTCAAGCGTAAGCTATTCGGCCACTTCTTAACCTAGTGCTCTCTAGGACACGTAACAAATTTCACAGATGAAAATTCGAACCATCCAGCTCTTTTGGCTTATTGGGCCAAAGTCCTCGTTAAATTTGAAACTCAAGGTTCTCTTATATAAAGAAACTTTAAAACCAATATGGTATTATGATATCCAGTTGTGGGGTTCTGCCTCCGCATCAAATGTTGAAAAGCTACAAAGAAGGCAATCAAAGCTCCTGAGAATGATTACGTGCGCTCCTTGGTACATACGAAATAATAACATTCACAAAGACCTCAATATTCTTACCGTCCGAGAAGAGATTAAAAAATCGTGCACGAGCTACGTTGCAAAAGTAACTGATCATCCCAATCCTTTTCCGCAAGAGCTGCTTTTATTTGAGAGTCATAGGCGCCTCAAACGGTTGCAAACTTTTGATTTAGCAACATAATTTTTTTTCAAACTAAATGTTGAGTGCTGTGATTTTAATACTTATTGTGAATGTCGTACAGACAGATTCAATAATAAAATGAATACTAAATAAAAAAACTGAGTTTTGAAACGTTTTTTATTTTTTGGGACTTTCAGCCTTTCAGTTTTCTCACAAAAAACATTTAATCTCTAGTAAATTAAAAATAGCATTCGACGACCACATTTGTTACACTTAAGTAACGCTGTTAAGCTCTAAACACATAGACGACAGCAGACTTCACAACTTCACGGCTTCAAATGCTGCCAACTTCAAATGCTGCTTTGAAGTCGGCTTCATAATTAAATTGAAGACAGCAACAACATAATAATCAGCTAATGTGTCCATACTATTCCCCTGCAAAATTTTACAAACGTATTAACAACAGAAAATCAAACAAATAGGTACTTTACCATTATCTTAAAACAAAAAATGAAATAAAATATGACAAAAATTAACTCAAACGAAAAACACAATACTATGAAATTAAAAATAAACAGCTGTGTATTTTAGCATTTAAAATTTCAGGGATGCCGCATATATATTTTATAATGAATAAAATCAAAGTTTTTGAAAAAAAAAGTAATAATATCACGAAAAACTATAAAAACACATAAGTTTATTTCCTTATTGCATTTTTGTAATGTTCTTTTATGTTTAGTATTAAAAAAAGTTTTTGTTCTTATTTTTCTAATTTATATGTATAATGGCAATACTAAATTTGTTTATTGCTGCCCGTCAAAATAGAAAATAGCCTAAGTTGGCAGCAGCAGCAAATGCTGTCGTGTAGTCGTACTGCTGTGATGTCGTCAAAATAATCGTTTTCATATAAACACATGTATTCTATTTTTGACAGTTTGCTGTCTGCTGCCTGCTGACTTCTATGTGTTTAGATCTTTAGTATACATGAATACAAGGCGAATCTATACCAGGTGGTCGCAATGGCGAATTCATCAATTTTGCTTAAAACCTGAAATGTCAAACTCCATATACAAAAAATTGAGTATAATTTTTTTATATGGTGTCTGACACTTAACGTTTCGGCGAAAATCTATGAATTCGTTATCAATACCACCTAGTATTATTTCGCCATGCATGAATATATGCATGGCACAATGATACCAGGTGACTGCAATAGCTTTTACGTGTATTTTGTTTTTGTATAATCTTGTTAAGCTGTCAAAAACGCCTGGCAATATGTGTGTTGTCATTCAATTTGTTTTCAGTGGCTTGCTTATTGTTCACAAATACATACACGTATATTGCCACATCTTTCTGAGAGCTTAACAGGATTTTACAAAAACAAAATACACGTAAAAGCTTAAACATATGTTGACCACATGATCTAAAGAAGTTACCTATTCGATTTGCCTTGAATATATGTATAGATGCATGTGTATATGTATAATCCAACTATATATCTAATGACATATGATAAAAATGGATTCTGTAATGAGCTCTTTGTTTTGCTTCAATTGTATTTTTTTTTATTGTTTTTTTGTGTTGTTATGATTTTAATTAATAATAATGCTAAAAAAAGAATTGCGACTTTTTTTCTCAAACGACTTTTTTGTGAGACTTTATATTTATAAAACGACCTTTACCCCCCGTCTGGATCATCAATAAATATGATAACATACATCGCAGCAAATGTCAAATTTATGTTATATCTAATGTAGACATCACTTTTTTGTACATATTTATTGACAGCAATTTATGTGGCAATAATTGTCAGCCAATTTTCGTTGACAATTGTTGGGAACATAAAACCTTAAACTCAGTTGTCATTTGTGTTTTGATTTACAAGTAAAAGCGCGAATATAAAATTAAGTGATTAATTATACTAAATTTGTTGTTTTAAGATTTTTTATCGTAAAACAAAGATTAGAGTATAGAGGAAGTTTTTAAAACAATATAAATGTAGTGATAAGAATTCTAATAAGATTTGTTTTCTTTCTAATGATGCTATTTGCTTACAACCTTTGCACTTGATTACTTTGAAATTATGAGTTAACATAAATACGTGTTCCCATACTCAAAGCAATAAGCAATTTTGACAAATTACTCTGCCGACGTTATTGCCTTGTTGCTAACAAATTTATTTCTAATATAGACGGGGGTAAAGTGCGACTTTTCAAATATTCATAACGGTAACCCTGTCGAGACGTTCAGTAACACACCGTCCAGACGTGCAATTTTGATTTCTTAACATGAGAAATAACGTCGGCAGCCCTACAAGAACAGTGACCATCATTTGATCCATCAAATGACAATCATATGTAAATGTGATGTCTAAAAAATATAGATGTAAGATTATTAAAATACTTTAAGCATGAACTTATGTTCTTCACCATTGTTTCAGTAAAACCTTTCGACTCCTCCAACTTTCTCTCCATCTCTTCCACCGCTAGAAGGTTCTGCAAAGGGAGCATGCTGACGACTTCATCAAGTTTTGAGTCGTAAGTCTCCTTAGCCAGCCGACAGACGGATTTCTCAACCTTTTTAATGACCACCTTGCACTCCATCAAAATTTTTGGAGAATACGAATTGCAAAACTTCTTAGAATTTAAAATAAATTATAATTTTATACTCACATGATTTCCTTCTGACCCTGGACCTAATCTTGAAAGGGAAGGAATGCATTAAATGGAAAAATATTTTAAGCCAATAGAATTTTTTAAACGTTATAAATAACCTTTGTATTTCCGATTACTTTTGGATGACAGTGATGTTGGGGCACAAATCTTGAGTGTTTCTACCAAATACTGTTGACTGAAAATCAGAGAAATACATAAAATTAAGCAAATAAGGAAAAGTATAACACATCAAAAAACAACTTACAATTTTTGATTTAAAGGCTTCATAAGTTCTTCCAACTCGAATCTAACTCTTTAAAGGCTGTGGCGGTTTTAAATACCCGCAACATGACTGTGAAGTTTTGGGTTTCCAGTGTCAGGTTCATTGGACACAATCTCTGCACTTCAACTGCTTGCAATCCCAAATGCAACTTACCTTTCTAATTCCACATTGCACTATTATATTTATTTTAAATTGTTTGTTTTTTATTTATTTTTTCTTTAATTTTTGCTTTTATTAAATCAACATATCACTTTTATAACTATTTGATAAATGCGCAATTATCTTAACGTCACGCAATAAAACATATATCAGTTGTTTCACTCTTGCACATGATTTTTTGTTTGGGGCAAACAACATTGCAACTGTCAAGAAATTTCTCTTCCTTATTTTTTCTTTCAAAATTTACAAAAATTCCTTAAAACCGGCTAACTTTGTACAACAAATTTAATAAAAATTTTGTTTGACCTTTGGCACAATTTTAATTACAACACATTTTGTAAGCTGTATTTTATAGTTTGCTGCATTATTATCTATAAACTCAAGCGAAAAATAAGATTTAGTCTATTAAAAAAAATTCATCCCAATTCATTACCAAAAACAAATTGTTGCAAATGTGTTAGTGTACAAATTGTGTTAGTATTAGTTTCTGTCAAGCATTTCTTGCTGGGCGGTTACAGGTATATTAGATTCGGCACGGCAAAATATAGCACTCTTACTTTTTTACTTACTGTTGATAAATTCCAATTGCTCGTTGTTTGCCTAAACAAAATGACGGGCTATAGGAAACTCATTTCTTTATAGTAGTATAAATGCGGTATATAAAGATCTTAAGCTGCAGATCCTGACTTTTTAGATGAGTCCACCTTCTTTTCAACGAGATATGCCGACCGCAAATGTTTTAAATCTAAACAAATAGATTGTAATTTGTTAAAACAAAATTATTACCAAACAATTTTGGTAAAAAATATCTTTAAATATTTACCACGGGATTGTAGCACAAAAGATATAAGGAGATTAAATGTTCAAGTATTTTGTAAATTTATTTTATATACAGGCCTGTTCTGAAAATCACTTTTTATCAAAGTGATTTGAAATCACGTAAAAGGTGTTCTGCGCGCAAAAATATTTGAATTCTCGTGATTTAAAACCGGGCAGTAAACAGCCTGACGATTTCAAATCACTTGAGGTTATTTTAAGGTCTTTTCTTTGAATTCAACAATAAAATTATCACACGCACTTAATACGAGATGTTTTTAATTTGTTTCAGTAATAAAATTAATTTTTTTAAACATAAAAACTTTAAAATTAACAAATTTAGAAAGACGCTGTATTTCTTGTGCAAGCATTTTTATTTTTGTTTACATTACTCGTGATTTACTTTTTTTTATGTAGTAGTCAGCTGGTAATGTTTATCAATAATAAACCTGCAGTTGCAGTTGTTTTGATAATTTGCTTGAACAAACAAAATATTTTAATTATAAATAATAAAAAAAAAAAACAGCTGTTAGCTCGTGATTTAGAACAATGAAAAACACTACTAAAAATTAAAAATCTCTTGATTTTCAGAACACCCAAAAATCACTCTCGTGATTTCAAAATCGTTCGTGATTTGAAATCACCGTGATTCCAGAACATGCCTGATAATCTCTTTTCTGAGATGCCGCTATTTCAATATTTTTTGGCGCAATAACAATTTGTTCTTTCCCTTTTTTCGATGTTTGCTGAATGCTAAAAAAAAACATTTTGCAACAAAAGCTACTTTCTTTTATTACACAAATACTTACAAAGAACTAAGCACAAATTAAAACACATTTTTATTAAATTTATTATTTATTTTAATTTAAAATAGCTTTATTTTGAAGTGAATACAATTTTTTGCTGTGGATTGTAGTCTATGATAAAAGTGTTAAGTTACCTTTTGACTATTAAATTTGAGAGCTTATGTTGAACATAACTGCTCAGCTTTGTGTTACACCCCGTCCAGACGTGCAATAACAACCCGTCCAGACGTTCAATAAGTATAGAAATTTTTATGTTGGCAATTGTCAATTTCTATTGCTAAAATTGAAATTGCACGTGTGGACTGCTTGTGTTTGTGCTTGAACACTTATTGCGAAATAAATGTTATAACATAAAGCTGAGCAATTATGTTCAACATAAGCTGTCAAATTTAATTGTTAAAAGGAACCAAACTACTTTTATCATAGACTACAGTTCACAGCAAAAAACTGTATTCTTTTAAAAATGAAGCTATTTTAATTTAAAATAAAGAAAATTGGTGGAATAATATAATAAAAGTGTGTTTTAATTTTGCTTAGTTGTTTGTGAGTATTTCTGTAATAAAAAAAAAAATTAGCTTTTGTTGAAAAATCTTTTTTTAGCAGTCAGCAATACATGGGAGGAAATTGCCAAAAATATGGGAAAAAGCGAATAATTGTTAAAAAAAAAGAAGAAACATTTGAGGTCGGCATATCTCGTTGAAAAGAAAAAGGTAGACTCATCTAAAAAGTCAGGATCTGCGGCTGAAGATTTTTTTATACCGCATTTATACTACTATAAAGAAATGAGTTTCCTAGAGCCTGTCATTTCGTTGAGGCAAACAACGAGCAATTTGAATTTATCAACAGCAAGTAAAAAAAGTAAGAGTGCTATATTTGACCGTGCCGAATCTTATATACCTGTAACTATCTAAAGGCCGTATTCATATAAAAATATTTTTGTTTTATTTCAGATTTATGAAACTAACTTTGTATAGTTTTATAACCTTAGATAATTCAAAAATATATTTTATGCATTAGGCCGTTATAATGTATTTAATAAAAAATAAAATAAATATAATATCTAAACCAGAATCTTACATTTAGGAAGAACCGTACTTACAGCCTGTTTATAGAACACGTCACGAACGAAACGAAACCGGATGGCATATGGGCGAATACGTAATAATAAGCGTCCATTTAACACGTTTCGGTTTTTTCGTTTAGCTTACGTTGTTTTTCGTGTAAATAAATGTTGTGTCAAATCGTAGTATTGCCAATGTATTAATTAATATTTTTTTATTTACTTTTTTTCATATACACTTTTTATTTTTGCCGTAAATGATGGTAACCCTACTTCGGCGCTTAAAAAGAAACAGCTGAGTTAAATAAACAAAACAAAATTATTTTTAATTTTATTCCCAGCCAGGGGTTGAACCGGTGATTATCATTAATCAATTAAAATTTTACTTTTTCGGCTTTGGTTCATTTTTAATTTAACTTTTATTAAGAAAAATTATTTTTCAAATGTACGCGGACGTTTTTCAAAGAAAACAAGAAAAATTAGACGCTGGCAGAATGTAATGCTGCATTTTCAGGACCGCCAAATCCATCTTTAGCATTCTTTGCATCCAACACCTTGATTTGCGTATACTGTAAATATCATCCATTTAACCAACTAATCAATATTAATTTGGTTGGACGAAATTCACACACAACTCAAAGCATTTTCTCTTGTTGTCTTCTCTACAACACGTCACGAAATGCAAATTTTATTTTTAATCATTCATACTTGTTTTTCTCACAACATTATAGATGCTGTTTCAGTATCATATCAACTGTTGATGAGTTAGGTATGAATGTTAATGCGCTGTGCCTTGCGTGTTTTTAAAATTATTTTTAATTTTAGTCCCAGCCAGGGGTTGAACCGGTGATTATCATAAATCAATTAAAATTTTACTTTTTCGGCTTTGGTTCATTTTTAATTTAACTTTTATTAAGAAAAATTATTTTTCAAATGTACGCGGACGTTTTCCAAAGAAAACAAGAAAAATTAGACGCTGGCAGAATGTAATGCTGCATTTTCAGGACCGCCAAATCCATCTTCAGCATTCTTTGCATCCAACACCTTGATTTGCGTATACTGTAAATATCATCCATTTAACCAACTAACAAAACAAAATTATCAAACAATCAATTTGTTAAAAAAATTTGAGTAAACAAAAAGTTTAAAGAATTAATAAATAAAAAAGTTTAAAATAATAAATAATAATTGTAAAAACGTGAGTGTAGTGATTATATGAATATATAAGATTTTAAAGTATATGCTTACGTAGATGTTTTATTAGTGAAAGTGTTGAGAGGGACATAAAAATTAATAGTGCTTTAGATGCCATAATAAAAGAAAACAGCCAACAAGAAACATTATTTTCCTGCTTTGGTAAGTCAGTGGGATTACACTTGGTAAAAATGCCCCTCAACACAGCACTGGAAGCAATGGCAGATATTCAAAATATTTTAAGCAAAATAATTTGAAAAAAATGATGTCATTGAATCAATGATTAATGCAGATACTTCGGAAAACAATTTTTAAATGAAATGCGTAAAAAATTAATAAGTAAATTTTAAAATTAATATTTATTATATGGAATTGTTTGTGTTTCTTGTTTTTTAATAACATTTACATATTTATTTATGTTATAATGCAATGGAGCTTATAAAATACATAATTTAAGTACATACATATATACATAAGGTAATATATACAAATATTGCAAGGAGGTAGTGTTAGTTTTATCAATTGGGAATGTTTAACTGTCGTCCAAAAAAATACCGGCTGGAAAAAAAAGAAAAGTTGAGAGGGACATAAAAATTAATAGTGCCTTAGATGCCATAATAAAAGAAAACAACCAACAAGAAACATTGTTTTCCTGCTTGGAAAGTCAAAGGGATTACAACTGGAAAAAATGCCCCTTAACACAGCACTGGAAGCAATGACAGATATTCAAAATATTTTAAGCATAATAATTAAAAAAAGTGATGTCATTGAATCTGCAATGCTTAATGCAGATATGTATAACGTAAAATTTAAATTTCGGAAAACAATTTTTTTTATGAAATGTGTAAAAAATGAATAAGTAAATTTTAAAATTAATATTTATTATATGGAATTGTTTGTTTCTTTTTTTTAATAATATTATTTTATTGAAGTTTAAAAACATTTAAATATTTATGTTATAATGTAATGGAACTTATAAAATACATAATTTACGTACATACATTTTTACATAAGGTAATAGGTACTTACAAATGTTACAAAAAGGTAGTGTTAGTTTTATCAATTAAGATATATGATAAATATACTTAAACAGGTTTTATTAAAAATATATGTCTGTTCTTTTCTTACATTTATAACGAAAAAAGTTAATAATCTCATTTATCAATACAACGGCTTATACAAATATATTCTTTTTCAAAATTTTGTGGTGGTGCTAAAAAGAACCGATTGCTAATTTTTTTTAATATACTTTAAAGATTCGCAATAAAACCTAATATTATTGTGACCAGATATTTATTTACGTTTTCTCTCATTCGATTTGCAAAGCAAACAGTGTCATGTTCTTGTAACGGTAATGGTTAATGTCTCAGGAATATGAAAAGATGTTTTATCATTAATATTAAACGGTACTGTTACATTTTTCGTTAAAAAGTTGTGTAAAGCGTAGCAAGCCTTAACTGTAGAATCGATCGTAGACAACTGTACTTCTATAGGTCTGTGTAAAATGCGAAATCTGTTGGCCAATCTCCCAAACGCCATCTCCACAGTCATTCTTGCGCGACTCAATCGGCAATTAAAAACTTCTTCAAGAGTTGTAAGCTTAGAATTTCGGTTGTAAGGTTTAATTACATGTTTATCCAGCCCAAATGTCATCATCGATTAAAAAGTACGACGTTTTTCCCGTTAAGCCTTGCAAAGCTTCGTCGCACTGTGGTCAATATTTTGAGATAGCGGCCAAAACTCCTTTTGGTTTTTGTTCTCCGATTTTAAAGTTATTAGACTCGTATAAAGCAGACAATAGTAAACCTCGGTAGCCAAAAAATTAGAACTCTATTTTAACTATTTCACTGAGGACAGGGTGGTCCAAAATGGGCTTTTTCAGAATTTAGTAAATTTATGATATTTTTAGTTAATTTTTTTTTTGTAACTTAACTTATATCCTATTAATGTTAAAAAAAATTGAAGCTCTACTGTTTTCAGAACAATTTAAATATTTTTTTTAAAAAAGGTCAAATTTCTCGGATATTTCCTACTTCATAGAGCACAACTGCTGTGAGTCAAGTTGAGTCAAAACACTAATTTACTATTTTGTGGTCCCAACTCTCCCCTACATTCCTATATATACATGTCCATGCATCGGGACCGCACTTTTTGACCTACAGCAATTTTTCTGACCCAAGGTAAGATATTCGGTACAAATGCACGTCATATTTTTTGAGAAGTTATTTGTATGTGAAAGTGGCTATTATGCATATATTTTGATGAAATTTTGTACAAAATTTCTTTGTTGATGTTTATTCATTGAATTTATTCTTAAGACTGATTACAAAGTTTCAAATATAATATTAACGAACATTATTAGAATGAATGTGTAAAAAGGAAAATAGGAGAACGTACATGTTGCAATTATAAGGGTTACCACATCTTAACACTCCTCCTCAACATGTATGTCCTTTGCAATAAGGATAATAATAAAATTACGACAAATTCATTAAATTCATAAAATACATGTGTTTTACTCTAGGTAGATTCTTCGTCAGTATAAAAGCTACCATCTCTTGCGTTGGGCAATACTGCAAAATAACATCTTGATTGCGGACTACTTCACGAACATGATGATATTTGATATCGACGTGTTTTGTACGGTTGTGGTAAACTGGGTTCGTGGCTAACTTCATCGCACCCTGATTATCCACCTTCAATGCTATCATCATAAAAACCAATTTCTGTCAACAAACGTTTTAGATATACGGCTTCCTTACAAGCACTGGACATAGCCATATATTCTGCTTCGGTTGAACTAAGAGCTACCGTTGGTTGCTTACGGGACTCCCACGAGATGACGGAACTTCCAAGATAAAAAATGTATCCCGTATATGATTTACGATCCAATATACTACTTCCCCAATCAGCATCAGTGTATCCTTTAACGCACATATCACTACGTTCATAAATAAGACCAACGTCCATAGTTCCTTTAAGATATCTCAATATATGCCTCACTGCATCCATATCTTCTGCATGTGGATCTTGATTGTGTTGCGCCAACTTTGACACTGAATGTTAAATATCAGGTCTGGATGTTATCGCCAAATAAGTTAGTGCTCCAATTATCGACTGATATTCTTCTTTACTAACTCGTTCACAATCATTATTACAATGTGTTTGAAAACCTGCATCGAGCGGTGTACTTACAGATTTACAATCCTCCAACCCATATTGTGTTAGTATATCTTTAACATATTGTCCTTGACACAATTTAATAGTACCAACTTCACCATCACGTTTGATGTTCATTCCAAGAAAATTGCTGAGAACACCCTTATCAGTCACTTGGAAAACTTTTGCCAGGTTCGACTTAAACTTTAAAACCTCCTCCTTGTTCTTGCAAGCGATTATGATGTCATCGACATATACTGCTACTAACATCACTTCCGCGTCAATGGTAGATTTGTATAAACAAGGTTCATTTTCACAAGATGAAAAACCCATTTCTTGTAAAACGCTGTCTAGCCTTTTGTTCCAATTTCTTCCGGCTTGCTTCAACCCGTACAGGGATTTTTTCAATTTAATGACTTTATTTGGTTCTATTCTATTTACAAAACTGTCGTGTGCACCCTGTAGTGTTGACCTGATAGGTAGGTTGGCCACACTAATTAAACAGCTGTAAAGATTGATGTTTTTATTGTTGGGCAGAGAAAAAAGAGGATTTTTGGATAAAATGTTTTTTTAAAGGCATTAGTATTGCTGACAAAGAAACGGAGCCAATTTATCATGGCGTCCGAAAAGTTTCTTGGTACGCCAAAATGCAAATGTCGCCCTTCCTTTTTTGATTGTCGTTGAGAGATGGTGTGTTAGTGGCCCGCAGAAAAGAAAATTCTCAACGTGATTCCTAAAAATGGAGAAAATATAAAAAACAGCAAACACATTTTATTTTGAAAATATTTCTTTTGTACACAACAGTGATTTTTTATTTAAAAGTAAAAAAAAAGAACGTTTTAACAATTAAATTAACTACAGGCTCATAGCCTTCACTTTAAATACATAAACCTACATGTGGAAAGTTAATTTAAACCCTTAAGTCAACAAAATTTGAACTTTTATATCAGAATAAACACAATTTTTATTTAAATCAAACAAGATATTGAATAACCCGCAAAGCAGCATCATCTCACCAAAGCCACACTGCGCATTTCACACCCAACGAGGGACTGCATCATCTTTTTAAATTAGCATCGCCGTCCGGCGGTGCCAGGTATTTTGCCGCTGACTCTGGACGCCTAACGGACTCACTGCGGACGAAATTACAAACGTTCCATTTTATTTATGTATATATATATAAAACTTTGCTCGAATTAGGGAACCCATTTTACGTACCGTCTGCGAATCATTCCTTTGGGTGAATTAGACCCACAGTGCGCGTCCATAGGGTTGAGCTCAGGCCTTTATTCTCGTCCCCGCAGTACAGGTTAATTGCCCCAGTGTAAGTGTCTTCCCTAAATAAAAAAATACAAACTATTTTTATCAAAGTGGAATATACATATATAAATAAATCACATATTTTTTATTAAAACTTACGAAAACCCGAACAAACCAATAAACGGACAGACAGGCAAACCGACGGCTCTCCGCGCTGTGCCAGTAAAGCCAGAATTCCGGCGCTGAAACTGTGAACGAAGAACTTAAAGCAGCAGCCTAAACTACCAATCCATATTATCAGCAAATAGTAATTTTGTCACTCTCTTAATTGGTTTGCAATATTAAATGTCTAAAATCAAAACCACTAAAAAAATTTTGTTCTGTTAAAATTTTAAACTTCGCTTAAAATTTCATTAAAATTCTGCTAAAAATATGTAATTTTTTTGAAGTGAATTGAATGAATTTAAATTTTCTTTCATTAACATGAAGGAATAATTTTTTTTAGAGGTAAGTAGGGTAGGAAGGTTGCAAGGCAGAGTAAGGGGCATCTATACACGTGTGATGATGTCATGGTGAGGTTTAATTACCTCAAGAGGGAGGGATAATTCCTGGCTACAACACCGGCCAGAAGGTGATAGGTGTGTGTGTATGTGCAGAAAGCGAATCAGACTTGCTTCGGGCTCCATATATATATATTTTTTTTAGGTTTTGTGAATGTCTGGCATGATTTTTGTGTGTGGTAGACTAGGCCGAGACGTTGGCAAGAACCGACCCAAGACGGCGAGCTATAGCCGGAGCAGCTACCAGCATGCCAGCGCCGCCAACTATCTGATCACTCTATTCTGGTGTTTATTTTCTTTATGCCTTTTTTTTACACTTACCACTACAAAATGGCGCCCAACGTGGGGCCCGAAGCAAGTCCCAGAGGACGTTTTTGGTTCATTCCTTTTACTAGTAGCGTAGGTCAGTTAGGTTAAGTTAGAGTCCCTAACTTTGCAACGCTTTCTAGCGGAAAATAATAGTTTTTACGAATCTCTCAAATTTTATGGAACATGCAGATCGCGCATACGTAAGTCCCGAAATCCAAGGCTAAGCACCTTGAATCGCGTTGCGACATATGTTGCGAACGCTATGTCCATAGAAAGTGGTAGATTCGTATGTCTCTATCATGTCCCGTCCTCATGAGTCTTAATTAACTAAAACGCACTCAAATGCTAGACAAGGTTTTTAATTGCTCATGTTGAAGGAAATGATAGAGATTCCCCCTTTTATAGCAGTTCAAGCTCAGTAATATAGAGAATAGTGGATAATTCTTTTTTTACTTACGTGATCCTTTGGGATACACTTCTAAGTTGAATCCAACATCAGAAATGAAAGGTGATAGGCAGTAAAGTAGAGATTTGACATCATAACTTTATATTTGCATTACCTAAGCCTTTCTGATGGTTGAGACCAGCACGATTTTTCAAAAAGTGTCCATGCTATTCGTCTTTTAGGGCTTTATCTTGAAAAATTGTAAACCAATTTCATTAGTACAAACACGCACATAAAGAATATCACAATAGTAACTTACCTTGCAACTTGTACCTTACCCGAAATACTACCGCTTGTTTCCAAATCAGGTTGTTTTTCTGTTAATACAAATCTTTTGGTAAGATTTAATTGATAATTTTCTTAAAATTTTTTTTCCTTTTATGGTTGGAGATAAACGCTATCTAGGAATTGGAAGAAGTCTCGTATTGTTATTTAGTTGCGATTTTTTTTTATTTTAGACAAGTTATTATTTCCTGGAGTTTTTATTTTAATTTCTTTTACATAGTTTTTTTAATGCCTTTAACACGGCGTGCCAGCAAGCTATTGTTGGACACAAATAGTATGCCTACGTCAACAGCAAATACAACTTTTAGTACGAATACTGCTACCACGGTAACAGTTTCGACGTTAGCAAACCCAACGTCCGCTGCAACCAATATTGCTACATTTGCAACGATAAATAACCCAATTTTGTCAACCTCGGTTTCCCATGACTGCTCCATTAGCTCTGAAAGTGCCGACCAGACGGTGATTTCGCCAACCTTCAATAGCATTACTGCCCAAAATATACGACGAGAATTACGCGAAGAAGTACGCAACAGCTCAGTTACCGAGATGCCTATGAGTACAGGTAGCATCCAGAACATTGTTGAGGCTTCAGTCGGTCTTTGCCAGGTGAGGTTGATGCAAGAGATTGATGATAAAATTCAAAGAGCCTTGGTGGAAATTAAGTAGGCTCTGTTATCACAGGCAACTTATAATCAGGCTCCAGCCGCAGCTTCAAACATAGGTCTAAGGGTAGACGGTATACTGCCTGGACATACTCAGGTTCAGCCCTCGTTTACCCAGCCACCAGTTGGTTTCCGGCCTTCTGCTGTGACTGGGTATAATCAGCAACAAAATGCCTCCGAGCAAATACAAAATGTTTTGGCACGACCGCCTCCGCAAGTACTTGGGCAGCAACCGCAGTTAGCATATCAACAGCAGCAGCAGACTGTCTTGCAGCAGCAGAACGTATTACAGCAGCACAATCCGCTTTCATATAGTCAACAGCCACGGCAAATACAGCCGCCATTTCAGCAGCATATGAACATTTTGCAAGCTGAGCAACAGACAGCACAAATTCAGTCGGTACCTCAGCAGAGTATGTCACAAGTTTATGGCTACAGCCAAGGAGGCAGCGCGCATCCCCAAGACGCTTGGTCTGTCCCAGAGTGTCAACCGCAGCAGCCTAATTATCAACTGGCCATGTCAGTACCAAATCAGAGTGAGCCGCTGGACAGATTTAAACTCGCTAAATGGGGTGTTAAATTCGATGGCACAAATAAAACTATGAATGTCCAAGAGTTTATTTTCCGGGTAGGAGCTCTGAGAAAAGATTACAATTGTTCCGACAGTGAAAGTTTACGCTCGTTCCATTTGTTATTAGATGGCCCAGCACTGGACTGCTATTGGGACTATCGGAAAATAGTCCAAATCAATACGTGGCAGGAACTAGAAAAGGCTCTCCTGGCGCAATATCGCCGTTTTGCCAAAGAATACGAGGTGCAAATGCAGATTTTGACCCGGCGACAATTACCACAAGAACATTTTGATGATTTCTACAATGCGGTCATAAAGTTGCGGAACCAGCAAGAAATCCCCTACGAAGAGGAACAGTTAGTGGAGATCATGAAAGGTAATTTAAAGCCATCTTTAGCACAGATGATGTTTTCAGCACATATAAGGACCTTATCAGAGTTTTGCAGGGAGGTTAGAAGAGCGGAAAATTTGTTGACAAACCAACGTCAGCTTTATCAGCAGCGCTCAAATTTTGCGCAAAGAGTGAATGAGATTTCACTTACGGATGATGAGGTGGCTTTTATGGATCTCGAGGTTGACGCTATTCGGTCTACGAGTAACTACACCTGTTAGAATTGTAGGGAAGAAGGGCATAGTTTTGTTGACTGTCCAGAGCCAGTGACTAGAGTGTTCTGTTTTAGGTGCGGGAAGGATAATGTTGTTACCCCAAAATGCCCTAAATGTCAGGGAAACCGCTTTCGGAACCCGTCTCGAGCTGGGGAGGCGCGGTCAACAGAGGTGTAGACCCAGTTTGTAATCAGCAAAGAGTAGTAACTGCAAATAGTGTTAGGATATTAACAAATAAGGACAAAACTAAAGCAAAGATAGAGCGCGAACCTCAACTAAGGGAGCTTAAACCACTGCACGTTAGAATAAGAGAATACAATGAAGCCAAACGCAAAATTTTCGGAACGGTCTCAAATAAGATTAGGAAAGCGCGAGAGCGATATAAGGTTCGGAAAAAATTAAGGCACGAAATTTCGGCGGCGTCTCTTTATGAGGGTAAAGACTCACGTCTTTACACTCGAATTAATTTAGGGGGTCACGAAATTGAAGGGCTGTTAGACAGCGGTGCTACAGTAACGTGCTTAGGCCGTAACTGTCTTGAGTTGGTGAAAAAGGCGGGGCTTCAGGTCCACCACTTTTCTACTGTTATTAAGACAGCTGATGGTACAGTGCACAACATTATCGAACGCGTACGGTCGGAAGTGACGTTTGGCCATACAACACAGGCCATAACGTTCTATTTAGTGCCTACTCTAAGTCGAGAGCTATTTTTGGGCATCGACTTTATGAAGGTTTTTAAACTATTTGCCAACATAGACAGTCTTACGACCAATGGAGTAAGTCTCTGCACGGAGGCAGATAACACCTCAGATGTTGTGACTCATTGTCTGAGCGCTGAACAGCAACAGAAGTTGGATTTAGTCATATCGATGTTCCCCTGCCACACAAAGAAAGGTCTAGGGAAAACGCATTTAGAGACGCATTCGATAGATACCCGTGACGCAACCCCAGTGAAAGATCGTCACTATCCTGTCTCTCCGGCGGTGCAAAAACTGATGTTTGCAGAGCTTGATAGGATGCTTGACCTTGGTGTCATTGAAGTGAACGAGAGTCCATGGAGACACCCGGTTACTCTGGTCCGAAAGGACGAGAAGAATCGGCTGTGTGTGGACGCTCGAAAACTCAATGCACTAACGGTCAAGGATGCCTATCCTCTGCCACACATTGAGGGTTTGCTAAGTCGCTTGGGAGACACGATATTTATTTCAAGTGTTGATCTTAAAGATGCATTCTGGCAGATTCCACTAGATTCATCCAGTAGAGAGAAAACTGCTTTTACGGTACCAGGGCGGCCACTTTACCATTTCACGGTCATGCCCTTTGGGTTGTGTAACGCGGCCCAGAGGTTATGTCGTCTAATGGATAAGATGATCCCCGCGGCGCTACGTGAGAGAGTTTTGGTCTACTTAGATGATCTATTGATAGTTTCTCCAGATTTTGCAACTCACTTACAGTTGTTAGCACGAGTATCTAAAAGTCTAACAGAAGCTGGTTTGACCATCAATGTGGCGAAATCCAAGTTCTGCTTTAAAGAGTTACGATATTTAGGGTACATAGTAGGTGGAGGCAAGTTAAAACCTGATCCAGCTAAGGTGGAAACCATTACTCGTTTTGCTTATCCTAAGTCAGCAAAGCAGGTTCGGAGCTTAATGGGCGCAACAGGCTGGTATAGAAAATTTATACCAGACTAAGCTACCATTGCGGCTCCAATATTTGAGACGCTGAAGAAGGGTAAGCAATTCAAGTTTTCGGAAGAAGCTAAAGTTGCGTTTGATCGGCTCAAAGATGCTCTCATTTCGAGGCCGCTGCTTAATCACCCAGATTTCTCAAGACGCGTCAGACATAGGTATTGGAGCTGTGCTTTTTCAGAAAGACGATTCTGGAGAGGAGCACCCAATTGCCTATTTCTCTCACAAACTGACATCGGCGCAGAGAAATTATTCCGTCACTGAGCGTGAGTGTCTTGCAGTTGTCTTGGCAATTAAAAAGTTTAGGCCCTATATAGAACTTATGCCTTTCTCTGTGATCACCGATCACAGCAGCCTTAAGTGGCTTATGTCACACAAGGACCTCAGTGGCCGGTTAGCTCGGTGGAGTCTACATCTCCAGTCATATGATTTCACCATAGAGCATAGGCAGGGGAAACAGAACGTAGTACCCGATACCCTATCGCGCTATGAAATGGAGGAAGTCTCGGCAGACGTAGAAGGGCTGGTCGATCTCGGCTCAAGTGCTTTTAAGTCCAGTGACTATTTGGAGCTTGCGCTTTCAATAGAAGCGAATTCTGAAGAGTTGCCTGACTTAAAAGTAGTTGATGGTTTTGTATACAAAAGAGTACGGCCTTATGATGGTTTGGTCTTGAATGAGGACTTCTCTTGGAAGCTATGGGTTCCTCATGAATTGACAAAAGCCATCATCGACAAGTCACACAATTCCCCGCAAGCTTCGCACGGAGGCATTGGAAAGACTCTTCGCAGGGTCAGGGAGTATTTCTATTGGCCAAACCAGAGTTTACAAATCCGCGATTTCGTTGCAAACTGTCAAGTTTGCAAAGAAACAAAACCACCGAATATAACGCTAAAACCGCCTATGGGTGCGGAATCTGTCATCGCGCGCCCGTTTCAGAAAATCTATGTAGACTTTCTCGGTCCGTATCCGTGCTTAAAGAATGGTAATTCTTTTATTTTTATTGTCCTTGACCACTTGACGAAATTTGTGCTGCTTAAAGCGCTATCAAAATCTAACACAAAAAGCGTCGTCAAATTTTGAATAGCCGAAGTTTTCCATAAATTCGGAACACCTGAAACCCTTGTCTTAGATAATGGCAGACAGTTCATCAGCAAGGAATTTGCTGATTTAATACGGAACTTTGGAGTCAAACATGTTCGCACCGCCATACACTCACCTCAGGCCAATGCGTCTGAGCGTGTTAACCAGTCGATACTGGCTGCGGTACGCTCTCATCTGCAAGATGATCAGTCGGAGTGGGACAAACATTTGTCCGAAATCGAATTTTCCCTTAGATCATCAGTGCAGACGTCAATTGGTGTTACACCATATTTTGCGCTGTTCGGAAGGAACATGTTTTGCCACGGTAGCATGTATAGTTTGGCTAGGAAGCTAGGATGTTTGGATGACCCAGAATTAAATATTGACCCAAAGTCTGCGAAAGTGTCACTAATAAGACAGAAAATGCGTGAGAATTTACACAAGGCGTACTTACGTAACGAAAAAATCTACAACACCCGCTGCCGAATAGTTAAATTTGTCCCGGGACAAGAAGTTTATCGTAAAAATTTTCAACAGAGTGATTTTAAGAATGCCTTTAATGCAAAGAAGACTTGAAAGGAAAATCGTTAGGTATATTCCACCGAAAAGACCTTAAACAATAGTTCTTTCAAGGCGACGACCGTAGAATAACTACATTTACTACATTATTAGAATCTACCTTATTAGTGGTCCCTTTTGAATACGGAATACTTTAATTGGATCTACTTATCTAAGTTTTCATTTTTAATTCCATATTCTATATCGGTTTCTACGCGGGTAGTATTTTGGAACCGTTTGTCGGTAGAACTTCTTCTATGTATTTCACTGCGGATATTTGCTTTGCTTTACTTTGCCAACTCAAGCTTGCGTTTCTAATTTAGCTACATTTGTAACTGTCACTGCTCCATGGGTGCAACCCCATGATTACTCTGGGGAACTGTGCCATTAAGAGCTAAGGGTTATTAGTCACCTGGAGTAGTAACTTGTTTGAGCCCGGCTTACAGCGAATCAAGGCAGAATAATTATTTTGATTAAGAAGTAAATTCTACCGACAGTGACACCATTTTTTTTACCTGTGTAGATGTACCGGAGAATATGGGAACAAACTTAGCTAAGCAACATAAGTTTACGATAATATAAGGGCTAATTTACAAAAACCTGTACTTACCTGAAGAACTATTTGCAGTAAGTGCTGATTCTCGCGTAGTTATGATGTTGAATTTTCTTTGAAGATGATTGATTTGCAGAGAAGCTAGAATGTAGGAAAAGGAAAACCTTTAGCGTATGTAAAATTTTAAGAATAGCAATAGGAATAGATGTTGTAGTCCACTCACTCTGTTGAGTTGCATGAATTCCCCTGTAGTTTCTGTCAGGTTGCAAAATGGATTTAGCATAGCCTGTAACCTGTGGAAAAGAATTTAGGTTAATAAATGATGATAATAATAATTATTATTATTATATAATAATAATAATATATAATAATAATAATAATAATAATAATAATAATAATAATAATAATAATAATTATAATAATAATAATAATAATAATAATAATAATAATAATAATAATAATAATGATAATAATAATAGAAGGATAATAATAATGATAATATTAACAGTAATAATGATAATAATAGTAATAGATGAAATAAACCAAAGCGTGGAGATTAAATTACAAATATAAACAAAATAGATATTATAGATTTGTAGGTATATATATATATGTATATATGTGTATGTATATATATATATGTATATATATATATATATATATATATATGTATATATATATATATATATATATATATATATATATATATATATATATATATATATATATATATATATATATATATATATGTGTGTATATATATATACATAACAGAAAAAAAAAAACAGGAAATAAGTCTTAAGATACAGAAGTGAAATAAAAATTATGAAATATAAATAATAAATAAAGATATCCTTAATTCTTAAACGTTATAACTAAAACAATATACCTATTTTATGAATTTTTGTGGGTATGTGTGTATACATGTTTTTGTATATATACATATGTATATGTGTGCACTCATATTTCTAGAAATATGTATATATATATATGAATTGATAGCAAATATATAAAAGTTAGAATATGAAAACAGAAAAAAAGAAGATTAGCATAGAAAGAATCAGAACTATATAGCAAAAATGTTGAAATATACATATAGGTAAGATGTAAAAATATAGGAATATGTAGGTAAATATAAACGAATTGCATTGGAAAAAAATATAATCAAATAACAGGATCAACGAAGGATCAGGAGCAATAGTTAAATAAAACTTAAAATAGGAAAAAGGTTATTAAGCAAAATTATATAGGAATGAAAGGTACAGGAATAAATACAAAACGAATTATGGGTAACTATAGAAGTATAACTAAAGCCTAAGGTGGGAGTACGTTCCAAGTAAACACTTTTGTTATGTTCCACTGATGAGGCCAAATTTAGGCTTTTTAGAGCAGTTCAGATGATTTTTCCTTACCTAAAGTTTTCTTAGGTTTATCCCAATTCTAACTTAAAGAGAATGACAGAGGGTTCTTCTCGCCAAGGGTTTAGGTAACCCTGGTAGTTTTAGTCTCTGTTCTTTATGTCCAGTTATTGTTTGCCAACGCCTTAACATCGGTTAACGTTTCCTATAAGAAAAATATAAATTAGTTTTTATTTCAGATCAGTTCAGTATTTTCTTGTTAATTTACTTAGTCTAAACTGTTGTTTTTTTTTCCAACTCACTTTTTCACTTTTGTTAAATAAATAGCCTTAAATAGCTTTCGACTCACCTTTTTGAGATTCACAAGTGTGCAAGGGGGAGAATAAAACTTAATACTTTGGTTGCCACTTTCGTTCAAAATTAGAGACACTTGCCTTCGTTTTGTAGAGAAAATTATGGAAGCTAGTTCACCAAACGCCATCGTCAACTGTCTGCAGAAGAAAGAGTAATCTGACGATGATTTATTTGAGTTTTTAAGAAAAGCACACTTACCTAGGAAATGTAGATTTGATGCGTCGTTTTCCAAGAAATCGCCATTTCTCCATCCCAGTGTCGCCAACATTGAAAAGAAAGAGAATATTAGTGGAAATAATATGGATTCTTCTTTTTACTTACCGCTATATCTTTATATGTACATATGTATGTCAATTTTTAACAACAGCGATTTGGCCGCGACTGCGTTTTTTTTACATGCTCTTAATCCATTTTCCCAGACTGCCAACATTCATAAATTTCAAGGAAACTTACCTTTTCCATCGCTCAAAGCAAGCAGGTTGTTTTATTATCTGGAAATAGAGTTTGGTTGCGAAGCAATTGAGTCTATTTAGATGTTTAAAAAAAAATATTTAATATGAAGTATTTTATTAAACTTACCTGTTGTTTTATTTTGTTCGTTTTCTCCCATTCATGGTAATGAATTTGGGCTGCCAGACCAACAGAATAAAATTAGTGGTGAATTACCAGAGTGAAGGGGTTACCGCGTTGTAAGAGTTACCGTTGAGTTACTTGGAAAAGTTTAAGGGTAAATTTGGAAATAAGTGTGCCTTTTTCCCCCCCATCCGCGGCACAATATTGTGATCGCGGAATGGTAGGGTTTGTCGTGTGCACCCTGTAGTGTTGACCTGATAGGTAGGTTGGCCACACTAATTAAACAGCTGTAAAGATTGATGTTTTTATTGTTGGGCAGAGAAAAAAGAGGATTTTTGGATAAAATGTTTTTTTAAAGGCATTAGTATTGCTGACAAAGAAACGGAGCCAATTTATCATGGCGTCCGAAAAGTTTCTTGGTACGCCAAAATGCAAATGTCGCCCTTCCTTTTTTGATTGTCGTTGAGAGATGGTGTGTTAGTGGCCCGCATAAAAGAAAATTCTCAACGTGATTCCTAAAAATGGAGAAAATATAAAAAACAGCAAACACATTTTATTTTGAAAATATTTCTTTTGTACACAACAGTGATTTTTTATTTAAAAGTAAAAAAAAGAACGTTTTAACAATTAAATTAACTAAAGGCTCATAGCCTTCACTTTAAATACATAAACATACATGTGGAAAGTTAATTTAAACCCTTAAGTCAACAAAATTTGATCTTTTATATCAGAATAAACACAATTTTTATTTAAATCAAACAAGATATTGAATAACCCGCAGAGCAGCATCATCTCACCAAAGCCACACTGCGCATTTCACACCCAACGAGGGACTGCATCATCTATTTAAATTAGCATCGCCGTCCGGCGGTGCCAGGTATTTTGCCGCTGACTCTGGACGCCTAACGGACTCACTGCGGACGAAATTACAAACGTTCCATTTTATTTATGTATATATATATAAAACTTTGCTCGAATTAGGGAACCCATTTTACGTACCGTCTGCGAATCATTCCTTTGGGTGAATTAGACCCACAGTGCGCGTCCATAGGGTTGAGCTCAGGCCTTTATTCTCGTCCCCGCAGTATAGGTTAGTTGCCCCAGTGTAAGTGTCTTCCCTAAATAAAAAAATACAAACTATTTTTATCAAAGTGGAATATACATATATAAATAAATCGCATATTTTTTATTAAAACTTACGAAAACCCGAACAAACCAATAAACGGACAGACAGGCAAACCGACGGCTCTCCGCGCTGTGCCAGTAAAACCAGAATTCCGGCGCTGAAACTGTGAACGAAGAACTTAAAGCAGCAGCCTGAGCTACCAATCCATATTATCAGCAAATAGTAATTTTGTCACTCTCTTAATTGGTTTGCAATATTAAATGTCTAAAGTCAAATCCACTAGAAAAATTTTGTTCTGTTAAAATTTTAAACTTCGCTTAAAATTTCAATAAAATTCTGCCAAAAATATGTAATTTTTTTGAAGTGAATTGAATGAATTAAATTTTTTTTTTTTTAGAGGTAAGTAGGGTAGGAAGGTTGCAAGGCAGAGTAAGGGGCATCTATACACGTGTGATGATGTCATGGTGAGGTTTAATTACCTCAAGAGGGAGGGATAATTCCTGGCTACAACACCGGCCAGAAGGTGATAGGTGTGCGTGTATGTGCAGAAAGCGAATCAGACTTGCTTCGGGCTCCATATATATATTTTTTTTTAGGTTTTGTGGAAGTCTGGCATGATTTTTGTGTGTGGTAGACTATGCCGAGACGTTGGCAAGAACCGACCCAAGACGGCGAGCTATAGCCGGAGCAGCTGCCAGCATGCCAGCGCCGCCAACTATCTGATCACTCTATTCTGGTGTTTATTTTCTTTATGCCTTTTTTTTACACTTACCACTACAAAACCTTCCGGTTGCTGAAGTATATCTCATCATTGAGATCGCTGTTTAAATACGCAGTACTTACATCGACCTGCAAATGCCAGTTCCTCTCTACAGCCAGCGCCAACAGCATTCGAATCGTAGCATATCGCACCACAGGTGAAAATGTGTCTTTATAGGTAATTCCAAACTTTTGGCTACAGCCTTTAGCTACGAGACGCGCTTTATATCGCTCTATTTCACCCTTTTCATTACGTTTAATTGCGAATACCCATTTACTGCCAATAGCTGTATGACCATCCGGCAAATCGACTAGACACCATGTTTTGTTTTTCTCTAAGGCTTTTAGTTCTGCTCTCATAGCCGGCTTCCATTCACTACTTTCTTCACACGAGATTGCTTCTTCAAAATTTTGTGGTATAAATTCATTATATGCAACCATCAAATTTTTTACCTTACGAGGTCTACCAGGCTCACCTGTCCTTACTATTCGGGGTCTGCCAGGACCAGGTTTAAAACCTAAAAAATCATCTTCAGAATCTTCATCAGCTGTATTATAGATGTCTGCAATATCTTCATTGCCATCAGAATCTTCAACATTTCCATTTTGTTGGGGTTCGAGTCTTTGTTCAACTGATTTTTCAAAATCGTAGATTAAAACATTATTAGAGTTGACTTCCTCAACGTCTCCGATAGTTTTTGGGAATTTTGTTTCATCAAAGATGACGTCACGACGTTCAACAATACTGTGAGATTTCATATCATACAATCGATAAGCTTTAGATACCAATGAGTAACCGACTAAATGACTTACGTTGGGGCGTTTACCATGCCATATCTCATATGGCGTTTTGTCATTTAAGTTACGAGTGGGACAACGATTTCGTATATATACAGAAGTACATATAGCCTCAGCCCATAAATCACCAAGAACACAGGCGTGGATCATCATCGATCGCGCCATTTCAACCAATGTACGGTTCATTCGTTTAGCAACCCCGTTCTGTTGTGGCGTGTGGGGTACAGTCAACTGACGTTCTATTCCACACTCTTTCAAATAATCATCAAATTCTTTGCTTGTGTACTCACCCCCGCTATCGCTACGAATGGCCTTAATTTTCTTTCCCGTCTGTCGTTCAACTTGTGCCTTAAACATTTTGAACTTCTCCAACACTTCAGACTTACGTTTCAAAAAATAAACAAAAGTCCTTCTAGACTTATCATCGATAAATGTTAAGAAGTACCTTGAGCCTCCAATAGAATTCACGTTTATTGGTCCACAAACATCTGTGTGCACCACCTCTAACAATTCTTTGGACATAGTTGTTGATTCTTGAGGAAATGGGGAAACATGTACTTTGCTCAACATACATGCTTTACATTTTGCGATTTTCTCATGCCCCTTTAAATTCAAACCTGTAACCATTTCATTTTTCACTAACATATCAAGGCTTTTGTTGTTTAGATGGCCATAACGGTCATGCCAATTAAAATTTGTAGCATACAACTTTTCGTTGTATGCTACACACACATAACAATGAACAAATTATTTCTTTTAACAGCTTTAATAACGTTGTTATTATATTTGTCGCTTATATAGGCTGCATCATTCTTAAATGTTGCAATATATCCACGTTCCACAGCTTTACTAGTTGAGATAAAACTTGCCTGTAACTCAGAACAGTACAAAACATTTCTCAAAGAAACATCAATGTTGCATGATCTAATGTTGACATCACCTCTACCCGTTGCCATTATATGCTTGTTGCCAGCTAACGATATTTTCTCCTCATGATGCTCAAACGTTATAAACATGTTGCTATTATTACACATATGCGCGGTTGCGCCGCTATCAACATACTATTTGTTTTGTTGTAACGTATAAGCTACTGCTAAAATAGAAAATGATTGTTGTTGTTGCTGTTGCTTTTGTTTTTTCACGTCACACTTATTTGCGTAGTGGCCGGCTTTACCACAAGAAAAACGTCTTCCCTTTAACTTTGGCTTGTTGTTGTAATTACGCGGTTCTTTCTCGTTTCTTCTTTCACACTTTGCACGTATACTAAATGCTTGTTGGTTTGTAACGGTTTCTTTACCGTTTTTTCTTCTTTCCCCTTCTTCTAGAAGCTTCAATTTCAGAGAATTAAATTTTGGCAAACTGTCTCTGGTTTCCATGGCTATAACGAAATTTTCATAATCGTGCAGTAAACTTGATAACAAAATTATGGACAGAAGCTCCTCCTGCATAGAAATACCAATTTCTTCTAACTTTTCAGCAATTTCTGTGAACATATTTATGTGATTCACCATATCTCCATCTGATGCCATAGACAGATTTAACAATTTCTTATACAGCGTCACCTTTTGTATAGGTCCTTGCGGCCTGTATACGTCTTGTAATTTCTTCCATGCTTCATGTGACAACTTACAATTTTTACATAATTAAGCTGTGACGGTTTTACACTGAGACAAATAGTGGCCACATCCTTCTCATCGTCAGACTTTATCTTTTCTACTTCGGCTTCATTTCTTCCATCCTCCGCCTTTAGCTCACCGCTAACCAGCTTCCAACATCCACTGTGCACCAGCACACTTCGCATTTGGATAGACCATGAGTCGAAATTATTTCCGTCCAACTTCTCAATTTGGTAAGTTGATGAGCTCATTTTATTAATTTTTTTTTAGTCTTATACACTTATACTTTTTAGTCTTATACACGCGCTACTGCGATCACTGGGCCCATAACCTGTTGATGTTTATTCATTGAATTTATTCTTAAGACTGATTACAAAGTTTCAAATATAATATTAACGAACATTATTAGAATGAATGTGTGAAAAGGAAAATAGGAGAACGTACATGTTGCAATTAAAAGGGTTACCATATATTGACCCAAAAAATAATTCTGTTGAAATTAGGAGAAGTTGGCCCATATTTGGACCTAGTCCACATAGAAGGGTGTATCAATATTTTGACAAAAATGACAATAGAACTCTCAAATTATGTGGTATCTGGCAATTCATTTGGAAAAGGTAAAAAATGATTTTATTGCCATCTAATATTACATAACTTAAATACCTGAAAATTGCAAATAAATTTAAAACCAATGGAAATAACTGGTAAAACCAAGTACCTGTTATATTATTGCCACTACCTGTTAACTCTCAAATTAAGTGGTATCTAGCAATTCATTTGGAAAAGGTAAAAAATGATTTTATTGCCATCTAATATTACATAACTTAAATACCTGAAAATTGCAAATAAATTTAAAACCAATGGAAATAACTGGTAAAACCAAGTACCTTTTTTTTATGTTTCAAAGAGGTAAAAAATATCATGTTGAAACTTCGAGCAGTAGTATATTAAACCATGCATTCATTTTTTTCATTATTGTTTAAACAATGGCTAAATTCAGTTATAGTGTTCTATCTGATATATATTTTGAACGGGAAGATGAAAACTACATTATTTTACATATAATGAATAATCCATTCTTCAAAATATGTGACAAACATGAAATTAAAATTCATAACTTAAAAATAAAAAACTTTTTAAACACTTTAAGAAAACGGTGCAATAAATGTTCCAGAAACAAGAAATTGTTTTACTCACGCAACCAAGGATGGCTAAGAAATAAACTTATTTTTAAAAAGCCATCAGTAACTACCACGGAAACTGGAAGAGGTGGTCGACCAGCAAAGCCAATTGATAATTGTAGTGAAAGATCACGAAGACGCAAGCTTAAACATATCAATGAAGAAGTTTCTTGTAGCATCATAAAGGATTCATTTCTGCATCAAATTCAACCATCGAAAGCTATCATCATACCAGACGCACAAAAAGGATTTTAGAAAGTATGCCGACACCAACTGAAGAAAATAAATTTACTCCAGAAGAAGCATTTACACTATTTTTGGATTTGAAAATGACTAAAAATCAATATACAGAATTGCGGAAGCGAACCAATGAAATAAATTGTGGAATTTTTCCATCATATCGAGATACAGTTTCTGTCACCAACTGCTATTAGTGTAACTTCAAGTTCAGCAGAAATAAAATTGCAGGCTCTTCTTGAACACACTGCAGAACGATTATTAAAGACATTTGATGCTGACTATTTAAAGAAGTTTAAAAATTGCAGCATGACTTTAATTTCTAAATGGGGATGTGATGGGTCCTATGGCCAGAAACAGTACAAACAATGTAATGCGGAAAATTCATCAGATGCCAATTTATTCATGATTTCTTTCGTTCCATTACGTTTAACAAAAACTTATATTGGTTCAGAGCCGTCAACTAGTAGAGCTGCATAGATAGATGTATGGAAGAATGAAATTCCCTCGTCAACAAAATTTTGTAGACCAATAAAGTTTGCTTACAAAAAAAAAAGTAAAGATGTCATAACTGAAGAAGTTGGAAAAATAACAGATGAAATTAAAGAACTTCAATGACCAATGCATCGAAGTTAACTTTAAAATGTCAATTACAATGATCGATGGAAAAATCTTCGTCAAGCTGCACCATATGCTAAAAAACATCACGTCAATTGAGCCAACCACCAACACAAGACGATAGTTTTAATGAAGCATATGAATTTGATATGTCACCTCTTCATGCTAGAATTCGTTTTATGTAGCATATTCTTAAATTGGGATACGATTTGGAATTTGGCCTGTTAGGCGAAACAGTGAGAAACAACAAAGTAAATTTGGAAAAGAGAAAGCAAAAAAAAAACATATTCAAGAAAAATACCGTGAGATAGGCCTTATAATTGACCAGCCAAAGCAAGGAGAATGATGGAAACACAGCAAGGAGATTTTTTCCGCAGCTTCTATAACTGGAGTAGACTATGATTTAATACGACGATTCCAAATCATATTAGAAGTTATAGCATGTAGCAAAAAGATATATGCAAAAACATTTGGTTAGTATGCTAATGGGACAGCAACCCTTTATAACCAAAAATATTCTTTGAGACATATGCCAACGACTGTTCAAAAAAATTCGTTCCATGGGGAACAAATAATTCAGCACAATATGCTTCCAATTGGAGATCTCTCAGAAGAAGCGCAAGAAAAAAGGATAAAAGACTACAGATTCTTTCGCGAGCACAATACAAGAAAAACTTCCAGATATTGTACTAATGAAGATCTTATTAATATTTTGTTGTGCACATCAGACCCATATATGTCCAGTATTCGCAAAAATGGAAATCAACCTCATTAGAGTTAGATGAAGAAGCTAAACAACTACTGCAAAATGAAAATCAAAGCTATTTGGAAGAAATTTTTACTAATATTGTTTAATTAATACTAGTTTAAAGATTATAATTTGTTTCTAATTTTAGTATAAACTTTTATTAATACATTTAAATAAAATATATGTGCACTTTAAATCAATAGTAAAAAATTACCTAAAATTTTATCGATGTTGTGTTCTGTATATAATATATCCAAATGGTATTAGGTTAGGTTAGGTTGCACAGGCCATCGGTGCAAAAAGAGAGACCGACTCACTTGGGTCCCAAAGGTATCCAAATGGTATTGATATTAATGGGAATTTCAGAGTTATTTTTCAGTTTAATCCTCACAAAAATTAGCTTTCTTCCAAAAAAAAAACCAACCTTTGGCCCTTGTGAATATTAAGACTAAATAAATGTCAGGGCCAAATGTTGATATTTTCTGACCAAAATTAAGTTTAGAAATGATAAATAAGTATTGGTTGCAAAATACGATTGAAGAAAACAAGAAATTATAAAAAAAAATACCTATTTAAAATGTCAAAATATTCAACTTTTACATGAAAACTCAACAAAAAATTAAATTGCATTTTTAACTCCACATTACTTACGTACCTATCAGTCGATTTTTACGTTTGAACACGCGAATTGAAGCTTAAAGTCCTTCCTATTGAATAAAACAAATTGCGTAAAAAATATTAATCCGGTCAAAAGTTATAGAGTTTTGAACGCTATATCGCGAAATTGACTACTGTGCGTCGGCCGGTATGTTTAGCTTGTTCTGCTTTATCGCCTTGTATAGCGAGCTCTTTTTGAAAATGCTAACGTCCGAAGCTCGACCATTTCCGCCGACATCAATATATAAAAATTTGCTGTTTGCATTAAAAACTACTAGAAGGACAGTACTAAAGAAACCTTCCCAGCAAGAAATGCTTGACAGAAAATAATACTAACACAATCTGTATACTAACACATTTGCAACAATTTTATATTGAACAGCGTTGCCGTTGTAGTGTTTTTGGTACTAAATTGGGATGAATTTTTTTTTAATAGACTAAATTTTATTTTTCGCTTGAGTTTATAGATAATAATGCAGCAAACTATAAAATACAGCTTACAAAATGTTTTGTAATTAAAATTGTGGCAAAGGTCAAACAAAATTTTTATTAAATTTGTTGTAAAAAGTTAGCCGGTTTTAAGGAATTTTTGAAAGAAAAAATAAGGAAGAGAAATTTCTTGTCAGTTGCAACTTTGTTTGCACCAAACAAATTATATGCAAGAGTGAAACAAATAATATATGTTTTATTTCGTGACGTTTAGAAAATTGCGCATTTATCAGATAATTATAAAAGTGGTAAGGTGATTTATTAAAAGCAAAAATTAAAGAAAAAATAAATAAAAACAATAATAAATTTAAATAAATTTATTAGTTCTATGTGGAATTAGAAAGGTAAATTGCATTTGGGATTGCAAGCAGTTGAAGTGCAGAGATTGTGTCCGATGAACCTGACACTGGAAACCCAAAACTTCATAGGCATGATGGGGATATTTAAAACCGCCACAGAGTTAGATTTGAGTTAGAAAAATTGTAAGTTGTTTTTTAATGAGTAAAACTTTTCCTTATTTGCTTAATTTTATGTATTTCTTTGATTTGCAGTCAGCAACAGTGTTTGGTAGAAACACCCAAGATGTGTGCCCCAACATCACTGTCGTCCAAAAGTGATCGGAAATAAAAAGGTTATATATAACGTTTACAAAACTATATTGGTTTAAAATATTTTTCCATTTAAGGCATTCCTTCCCTTTCAAGATTAGGTCCAGGGTCAAAAGGAAAATTAAGCCCTGGTTGAAAAACTTGAGGAAAGTATATGTGAGTATAAAATTATAATTTATTTTAAATTTTAAAAAGTTTTTCAATTCGTATTGCCTAAAAATTTTCATGAAGTGCAAGGTGGTTGTCAAAAAGGTTAAGAAAACCGTCTGTCGGCTGGCTGGGGAGACTAACGACTCAAAACTTGATGAAGTTGGCAGCATGCACCCTTTGCAGGACCTTCTAGCGGTGGAAGAGTTGGAGAGGAAGTTGGAGGAGTCGAAAGGTTTCACTGAAGCAATGATAAAGAACTTAAGTTCATGCTTAAAGTATTTTAATAATCTTACTTTTATATTATCTTAGACATCACATCTAAATATGATTAAGGGGACATCGAAGGATGTCAGCACTGTATTGTGCTCAATTTTTACCGACCATCTACTTGAAAAATATAATTGGGATGAAAGGTGGGATAAGCAAGCCCTCTGAAAGCTCTCTTGGGTTAATAACTCCCTGCGAGGTATGTACTACAGATAAGTCAATCAAAATGTTATTTGTGTATTGCGTATTAAATTAAATGTACATGTATTAAATGTATATCTTTTACTTTAAGGTGCTTTCCAACAGCAAGGAGAGTTTGATTTTGAAAAAAGTTTGAAGAAGTCAGTATAGCGAAGCCACTATAGACTACAACAAAAAAAATATTTAAAGAGATAAGAATTAATTATTTTATTATAAATAAAGTCATTTTTATACTGTAAGATATTATTTAGATATTAAAAAAGAAACTTGTAGATATATTAGAAAATATTAAATTTTGTTTTATTAAAAAAGTGCGATTTTTCAAATGAGGGTATATCCATCAATCGTGACGGGTATATCCATCAAGTGTGATAAGACCTTCTGGTATCACTACATAGTAAACTGCAGTAGTGTGAGCAGTGCAGAATATGTATTTCATAATGGAAAGATTCATTAGTTAGAGGAAGAAGCAAAATCACATGTACACAAAAGTTTCCGTCACGTTTTTCATTTTTCCTTTAAGAATGTGTTAGAAACTTTGTTCTACGCGATGATGGATATTTCCATCATCAGTGATTGTCATTTGATGGATCAAATGATGGTCACTGTTCTTGTAGGGTTTATAATTTTAGAAGTCGGATACTGCGTGCTGTGAGTTTTTTATTTTGATATGTTTCCCATCTATAGCATAGTGTAGGGGAATTGCCGCAAATTTTTAAATCCTTGGGAAACAATTTTGCACTCTTCTTGAGTAGGAGTCTGTTATAATTAGAGATTAATAAAGATTAATTGTAATTATTAAAAGTCTTTATTTTAACAAGTATTAAATTCATTACCTTAAGATTAGTGCATTTCAGAGCGTCAACAATAGATTTTAGTACTCGGAAACTTATTAAAAATCTCATTACAGTATATTGTTTTTTAATTATTAGGCCAACCCTTATTTGTTCCAAGGAGAAGTAAAATACTTATTGCACTTTTGAGATAAGATTTATTGCACTTTAATTTTCTTACTGCTATCTAGAGCTGTGTCGTTCGTGAACGAACGGGTTAAATTGACCGGAACACTTAAGTGAACGGAATGATCCGGTCATTTAACTGAGGTTTTTTCGTTCAATAGTGTACGGGTTAAATTGAACGGAAGACCTAAGTGAACAAAAGAGCTAAAAGACCTAATTGAACGAAAGACCTAAAAGACCGAAAGACCCAAGTGACCGGAATGAGCCAAACATATAACCGCCTCCTTTCGTTCAATAGTGTACGGATTATTATACGGTTCACTTTCGTTCAGGTATTTGTTCTTGTTTGTTATGTCATGTTCTATTATTTCAGTCGATTTTTTGTGTATTAAAAAGAGTTGCTGTACATATTCGAATGTAAGTACATATTTTCTTTGAGCACCGGTGTGGCGTTGCTATTATTGTTTTTATTTGAATTAACAGTCTTTTTTAAAAAAATAAGTTTTTTGATATAGTGTTTCTTTTATACTGGAAAAGATTTAATATTTTAATTATTAAAAAAGTGATTTTAATTAATAAAAAAGTGATTTTAATTAATAAAAAAGTGATTTTAATCATTAAAATCAAGGAAAACAATCTACACAAAATATATAAATAAATAACCTTTTCCGTCGCATAATTAAGGATATAGAAAAGGCCATTGCAAGCAAACATGTTGCACATTCAGGTGTTTCTTTCCATACATTTTTAATTTGCTGCACTGCGGCCGAAGTCTGTGGAAAATAAAGAAAAATTGGTTTATATTTATTTCAATATACGAATTTTTTATGAAATCTATTATTTTGTTACCTCAGGGCTGATAGATACAGAATCAGACAGTTTTAGCGACGAAAACTTTACTGACGACACTGTGTAAATGAGCTGTTGCCGAACGCACCATAAAGACACCTTGTTGCTACTCACTTACTTCTCTGTCGTTTCAGTGTGTTGCCTGCGAATAAGAGGAGCAATTGTGCATTTGGATTCGTCTGGATAGGTCTGTTCAGCCAACTCCAGGCTAGGTTGTAGGTACAAACAATGATAGAACATTTCTGCCACAGATCACAATTTCTGCGTTCAAAAAAGACTGATTCAAAGAAGTTTTCTTTTGTATATGCAAGTTAATAATTATTTTTTTTTTTTTCACGAATAAATCTCTACAGAAAACGATTACATACACTGTTTTCTAAGTGCCAAGGGTTCACTTCTGTATACTTGTGGTTCTGATAAAAAGAGAAGAAAATCAAATACAATAGGGATTGTTGTTCAAATTCGTTCATTCGTTCGAATTGACCGATTGAACGAATTGAACGAACGGATCAGTCTCTGATAAATGAACGAAAAAGACCGGTCAGTGAAATGAACGACTGGGCACAGCTCTACTGCTATCCCTAAATTAGCGTGTAAGGGCCCAACAATAATGTGCATATACTAGCTTATGCTAACTTATACAACTGTGCAAATACATATAAATCAAATATGGTAAACTATAACGTACTTGAGAGAACTTTTCGTCAAGTTTCGTCAAATGTCATTTGCTTATGCAATGTACGAAACTGATCGCACATTCCGTACAGAAACAGCTGATTGCGCTTGGTGTATACATACATAAATTGATAAAGAAAAAATTGCAATGGAGAGCAACAGTGAAAAAGAATTCTTTTAATATAATAGATGTGGAAAAAAAGTGTTTATATGAAAAAAAGGACGCGTTTTATAATAACAATTCACTATAAAATTTATTTTTTAATTGCTTTCGAACTAAATCATGCACACCGTTGCATCTTTTGGTACTTTGGGCCAAAAATACATAAACAAAAAGAAAAAAACATACGATTTTTTATCGAATTTTATTGAAAAGTAGTAAAAGAAAATATATTTATTTAGATCAACGTTATTAAATATAATATATTATTTCGATGCCTTTTTCTTTACAGATTTTATTTATTCAAAAAAATATATGTTTTCAGTAAAGTACGATTTAAACACAAATGTGCAACTGTGGGAAATTAGTTTTTAAATTTATGTAAGTACATTGTAGCCACATAAAATTCTTTTAAGAATTACCTAAGCATTTGACAGGCTTTGCTTTGGGTTTTTGACATAAGCACAAGCTAGCTTATGCACATTATAGTTGGGCCTTAAGACGGGACGCAAAATAACGCATGGCTTTTACGCTGAAGGTGCATACCTAAATAAAAGCGCAACGTTTTGTTGTGAACAGTAATGTTAACCTATCACTTTTAATAAAACTCTATAAAATGAAATGCAAAACAGTAATAAAAGCGCTATATAAGACCGAAAAAAGCAAAAATGTCATTACTGTTTAGTAACGTTCTCTAAATACTACAACAAAATATGTAAACAACAGTAGCTTGCAGGCAACTGCATTATCTTACGCACTGTCAAAATTGGATTTTCCAATTGCTAAGCGTTGACGCCGTGCTATTTAGGGATGCTTCATACATTTTGTATGTACATGAGAAATTTTGACAGATATCTTGCGCTTTACGTCGTAATTTAGGGATGGCAGTTACTAATCTAAGGAGAAACTCAGTTTCCAATATCCATGCGGCAAAAATTTTTATAGTCGGTTCCCACATAATATCTTTTAAAAGATGAGATTCATTATTATGAATCTCTCTTCTTTAAAGGAAGTGATTTACCCAATACCTCCTTTCAATAGCTTCATCCTCTTTCACAATATCCACAATTTCGATTAAATGTTTTAAGGCGATTAAAAGTTTTAATTTGTATTCATTTTTATTCAAAAAGTTAAAAACACAGTAAGCACCAAGGCGAATAAATTTACCAGGTGGCAGCGTAGGCAAATTCAGTGTTTTTTGCTGGCATACACGACTGTCTAACTCCATATGTATATAAAAAATGTACATATATAGATATAAGCGAAAAACTAAAGTAATAAATTTGAGCGATTTTTTTTTAATTTTAAAAGTTTGCCGCTTAATAACTATTTTCGTACAGTCTTTCAGAAAACAAGCTATACCACGATTGATTCGTATTTTATCCTCTTTCTATCGTATATAGCGGTACATGTGCACGCGGAACAGTCTTCGAGATGTAAGCGAAAAACTAGAGTTATAAATTTGAGCGATTTTTTTTAATTTTAAAAGTCTGCCGCTTAATAACTTTTTTCGTACAGTCTTTCAGAAAACAAGCTATACCACGATCGATTCGTATTTTTATTCTCTTTCGATCGTTTATAGCGGTATATGTGCACGCGAAATAGTTTCCGTGGTAAAAGTGAAAAATAAACTTATATTTTTTTAATCGATTTTTTTACAGTTAAAAAGTTTGCTAGCTTATAACTTTTTCGTACAGTCTTTCAAACGAGCTATACCACAATAGATTCGTATTTTTAGCCTTTATCGATTGGCGTCAGTGCACGGCTTTTAGTTTGTTTTTATAACTATGTTGAGGTAGCTAAATTGTACCAGTGGCAGATCTTATAGCACTAAAATGTGTGGAGGCGGGTGGCTGGATTGTTTCCTGTGTAGTTATTTGTTTTGCTGCGACGTATTCTTATATATGTATATTTTTCCTTTTAACTTTATATAGATTTTTATGTGTTTATTTTTGTGGTGTTTAAGTTAATGTTGACAATTTTTATAGTGCCTTGTTTACCAAAAAAAATAAATTTTGTCTCGGATGATGTAAAACAGCTGTTAAAACTCTGCTATAATTGTTATTGTGATTGTGGAACAGACGGTTTTATCATTGCTAGTAAATGTTTATTTAGTATTGCCATACATTTGTTGGGTGCCGAGAAAATCAAGAAAGAGAAAAACTGTAAGAAAAAAATTTCTCTTTATAAAAGGCACGACTGTCCACCATAGATTGCAATAACAAGAAGAAAATTCAAGGTTAAATTCTTAAGGGCATTGACTCTGTTTACTTGTGTGTTCAATGTTCAAGTTCACATATCGGTTTTTCGTTTTTTTTTAGTTTCTGTAGGTATGAGTTTCTGTTAGACAATTTAATATGATAGTGCCAGTTAAAAAGTGTCCGCCAAAGAGAAAAGTTTAAAATTAAATAAGTTATTTCTGTTTGTTTGAATTTTATGTGTCCAGTAGAAGTCTTATTTGTAATTCAAAAGGGTAGAAAAAAAACCGATAATTGAAATTAATAAAGAAAAAAAATAAAAGATTTTTTAAATAAATCGTTGCTATCTATCTAGCAAAGGAAGAAGGAACCCGGCGAATTGAATTAAGTTGAGTAGCTCTGGACTAAGTTATTTAAGAATATTTATAACTTTGTTGAGTTTGAATGCATTGATGGAAAACTAGTCAGTGCCATATTAAAAGAAATAAAACAACTTAGAGTCATCTGGCGGAGAATATTCATATTTAGTTGCAATCCACTTTGTGGATTACAAACCAGAGAGTGAAGGCGAGAACCCGAATATTTTATAGTCTGAGTACTTCGAAAAAGAAATTATAGGAAAAAAGTAATAGGGTAGAGTAAGTTCGTATAGGTTAATTTTATGTTATAGGCATACGTATATATATAATTTTTAATAGATTAAAGTATAGTTTTTTTTATGTAAAAGGATAAACTTCGCTAAAAGAAAAGATAGGGTTAAAGTCAGAATAAGAGGCTGAGTTTTGTGGGCCATCAAATAAAACCGCCGTAAGAGAGCTCTTTTAAGGTAGGGACAAGAAAAAAGTAGTCTTTTTTAAAAAAAAAAAAAAAAGTTAAATTACATGAACACCTATTTTTTTTTACAACGTAGTTAATCCTTGAATATTTTTTTTTTAATCTGTATAGTCGTGTATGTTTGTTTAGAATAAGTTTTAATATATAAAATGTATAGTTGTTTCAAATTTGTTAGAACCAAATTTTTAAATTAACTACATATAAAAAAAAAGATAAAAAAATAAAAATTGTAGAAAAAGGAGATAGTTTAAGTAAATATATTTAGGTGAAACCACTATCGAAGTGGAGTATGTCAAAAAGATTAAAGGTCGAAAACCGTTCGTAACAAAAAAAAAAAAAAAAAAGAAGATAAAAGAAAAACAAAGTAAACTTTCAAATCGAATTTAAAATTCCAAGATATAAAAAAAGGAAACAAGAAAACAACAAGATTAGAAGAAATATTCTGTTTAAGTTTTTTTATTTGTTTTAAGTATTTATTGTCCATACCTTAATTTGTCTTACATTATTTACTTATATTTTTTTTGAGGATATATGTATGTTTAAGTGTGTTTGTTTAGTTTAATTGTTAATAAACTATGTGATTGTGTTGAAAAAGAAAATATATAAATATGAGTGCTTAAATTGTATTATAGAATTTTGGCACAGTGGGTCGAGCTGGGATATGTGGTCAAGTGAGAAAATTTGGTAAAAACTGGCGGTGTTATGTATAGAAGGGGTCATTCCAAATTATGTTGTTGACTACGGTTGGGAGGGTTGCGTTCCTGGGAGTTTCACCTTTCCCATGTTATATTTGTCTGGGTTATGTTCATTTTTAATAGTGTTAGGTTTTGTTGTGCGGTCCTTTGGGTAGGTGTTTGCGGGTTGAGTTTCCACGCCGAGGATTTGAGCTGGCCGAGGTGGCATCCCTAACCCCAAGTATAATAACAGCCGAGGATTCGTAACAACTAAAAAACCATCACAAAGTGACAACCGGATAAAATCAGATTCTGCAACGTTACAGCTTTTTATTTAACATTTTTATTTTATAATACATTAAAAATTGACGAATTGTGACCGCTCCTAAAAACTCTTATTTTTTGTAAAATTTTTTTTTACATTTTTGTTTTGAACAAGAATACTCCTTTTTTTACAACTCTGTCAAAAAACTTTACTATTATCAGAGTTTGTGTTCTGCTACATATAGTTTTTTCTCAATAATATAAGCATTTGGATTTTTAGAAATTACTTAAATTAATAAGTTTTGTTTATCATGTTTAAAAACACCTTCCAATCAGGTTTTTTGTCTATATTATATAGCATAGGAAGTAAACCACTGCAAATTTGGGATAAAAAAGTAAGGAATGGACACATTAAACGAATCACTGACAACGATATACAAAGCCTAGTTCTAGAAATAGTTGGAACTAATGTGAGCACAACTTTTATTACATGTCCAGCAGATCCAAAGAAAACTTTGGGTATAAAATTGCCATTTTTGGTTATGATTATAAAAAATATGAAAAAATATTTCACCTTTGAAGTTCAGGTAACATTTCTTACAGATTTACTTAAACAAAAGCGGAAAACGGAACGTTTTCTTACGCATAGCTTTTACGCTGAAATATACCCTAACAAAAGCGGCAACGTTATGTCAAAACGATAAAAACAGTTATTAAAAAAAAATACAATGTAGAATTTAATAGGCTGACAGTCGATATTTATCGGCGTGGAGCTAAAGAGGTAGAGTTTGTAGTACACTACTATTTTTACCAGACATTTATTGTTTTTCTATTTCACTCTTCGTAACTTTCATGTTGTTTCTTCATATAATTTTTCTAATTTCAATATTATGTCTGCCCATCAATTTCTACATTGTAAAAGGGGACTAATTTTAACATAAATAACATTTCTTTTTGTGTTGTGTAAATTAAAATTTTATTTTAAAAATTATTTGAAGTTATACCTATTTATTTAAAATTTGTATAAAACGCCTTGTCAAAATTGGATTTTACAATTGCAGAGTTGCCGTTTCGTTACCGCCGCGTTATTTCGGTATGCTACATACAAAATGTACGAGCATAAGAACTTTTGACACGAAAAAAACGCTTTCCGATTTTGTTTAGGTACGGCTGTTAAGCAACGTATATACTAATATTCAACAAAATTATTTTTGACTTATATAGGTATTGGATGATAAGAATGTCAGAAGACGTTTTAGAGCAAGCAATTACCAGTCAACTACTCGAGTTAAGCCATTCATATGTACAATGCCCATGAGACTAGACGAAGGTTGGAATCAAATTCAATTTAATTTATCAGATTTTACAAGAAGAGCGTATGGCACCAATTACGTCGAAACTTTACGAGTACAATTACATGCAAATTGTCGCATAAGACGTGTTTATTTTTCTGATCGCCTGTACTCTGAGGATGAATTACCACCTGAATTTAAATTATTTCTTCCAATACAAAAACCTTCGCAAAAAACTGCAGCTCAAACAATATGTAGTTAGTAAAAATTAAACATTGATTTTTATTTTTTTTTATTTTTATGTTATCTTATATGTACAAAAGAAGGCCACTTAAAATTCTTTATATTCTATGTTATTAAATGATGTAAGGACCTCATCACTAGTATCTGAAATAAATCTACATATGTGTACTTCTTGCACCAACAGCAATTCTTGTCTAACCATCTTCAATTTGGGGTCTCAATGTTCACGATATACGTATCGGTTTTGATTACCAAGAGGGAGGGTATTAACTCAAAAAATTTCAAATTTTTCTTTCTGCAAGAAATTCACTAATACCATCAGTATCTATCTACTGTAAAAAATTCAACCCATTCCTACAATTCTTATCTATAAATCAACATTTTAGACCATTTTCGCGATTATGTAGTGACTACCTTCATATCAACAAAAAAGGTATTATTTGGAGCATGGCCAAGGCAAATTGAATACTAGGTAGGTAGGACAAAAACAAAAAACGAGTGTTTGTGTAAGTTTACATGTAGGTTTCAGCAAACTGACGAATAATATAAAAAAAACAAGAAAAAGAAATTTATTGAACAAATGCTATTTTATTTTTCCTTTAGTGTCTTTCGGCATATTAGACAAAGTTCGCTTTTACATCAATCAATTTTTGTCGCTGCATTCCCTTTTACATTGTAAAATTTTTATTTGAGCAATTTTTATAGATGTATACATGTGTAGTTTAAAAACGAATGAGGGAACAAAACGAATTGCAAGAGTGCATATGTGTACCAATTTTAATTCCTCTCTCCACTCTCACCCAAAAAATATGAATTGCAATTACAAAGGTTGCTTAATGTAAAAGTGATCAAATTTCCACTCCCGCACTTCTACTTCTTTTACAAACAACTCATATATTTTTTTTTATAAATATACATACAATCTGTAAATATTGAGTTTACACACCGAAAACAAACACGATTTATTTTAAGTAATTTCATAAAATTTTGTTAATGTACACATTACATAAATTTATGTACATATATTTACAGCAAAAACCAATTTTTACTTCACTTTACCCTGTCAATAAACTCTGCATAAAAATTTCCTTGCACTTTAATAGGGGGTCCACACCTGATGAATTTATATCTTGATGAAAGTCAAATTTATATCATGATGAAAATTCATCCTGTGTAGACTTCATTTATTAGTATTATATCATAGTTATGATATAATCATCAGAGCTCATAGACTAATAAATTTATCATGATATGAAAAGTCATTTTATATGTAATTATATTTTTGACGCATAATTTTTTTAATAAAATTTTAAATTATTATAGCTTAGGCATTGTTTTATTATAATATTATTATCAAAACCAACCGAAAGTTCAAAAAATAACATTTAGACAGAATTGTTTGGATCTATTGCCTTCAGAATGACCAATAAAGAATTATTCATCATAATATTAAATCATCAACGTCTACCCCTTTGAACTGATATTAATATAAATTTGACAATTGTTCTGCCAGCGTTATATTAGGCATTATGATGAAAATTCGTCTCGTGTGGACATAGTGTAATTTTCAGTGGACAAGTGTTAAATTAACTAGGGTGTCAGACGATCAAGTTTTAAAATTTCTCTAATTATTTAACTAATACACTCACACTTTTAAAACTTGCTGAGAATTTGCTTACAAGTTTCGTTCAATTGGGTCTTTCAAATTACGTTCAAGAAAACATCTGATTGAAGTTTTTCCTTCTAAATTTGCATTAAAAATTCTGCTGTCAGGGTTTTCTCGACATCTTGCTTAAAAACTTGCTTTGAAATTGCATGCAGCCTACGTCACAGCTTTCAATTTTTGTGAATTTTGACAAGCAGTATGTGTAGATTTCTTGAGAGAGAATTGAACAAAAACTTGACCGTGTGACTGCACTGTAAGTTCAAAAATAATTATTACTTGTTATGGAAACCTTTAGCATCTACCACATTGTAAACTCTTTTTCATTGATCCTATTAACTTTAGGTCATAATTGTGTGGCTGCCGTAGTCAAAGCGGTAAACACGTTGACTACTAATCTGGTTGGCCAGGGTCAACTCCTGCGGCAACCAAAAAATAAAAATGTTTTTTAAAAATTTTTTTCCCTTTATTAATTTGTTAATGGATGAAAGACAAATTTATAATAAAATTAATAACTAAAAGACATTATATAAAGCTTACGATATATTCTATATATATTTTTTATACAAACATATTAATGCATATGTGCCTATTTCCTTTTAGACCAAACTATTGGAGTCACCCTGCTTATGTCAACTTATCTTGTATTCATTATTTTTATATGTATTCAAATTATTTATGTAATTAACAGTTAAATACCCGCCATTGTACTTTCACAACCATTTTGTCTTTCTACAAATAAAGATCACTTTTCAATATTAAACACGCACTCTGCTATAGGTTATGGGCCCAGAGTAGCTTATGGATACAAGTAAGCTTATGGCCACAATTCAATAATAAAAATTAAAAAAGTTAATAAAATGACTAGTGGAAATCATTAAAAATGTCGAAGCCGGAAAATAATTCAAGTGGATTAACCATTGATAGGTTGCTTGGTAGGGAAAACTACCCCACGTGGAAAATTGCAGCACAGGCTTATTTGGATCTGGATAATCTTTGGACAACCACAATCGACTACGAGATCGATGAACAAGGAAACCCAAAGACTCCGATAAAACCAGATCAAGACAGAAGAGCGAGAAGTAAGTTGACACTAATAATTGATCCCTTGTGCTATGTCCATATACAGAAAGCAAAAACAGCTAAAGAGCTTTGGCAACAGCTAGCAAACGCCTACGAAGATAGTGGTTTAACACGTCGAGTAGCACTCCTGCGTAAGCTGATTACAACAACGCTTTCAAACTGCAATTCCAGGGACATCTACGTTAAAGAAATTGTCACTACAGCTCAGGCATTAAATGGCATTGGATTTCCAATAAGTGAAGAGTGGGTTGGTTCTCTATTGTTGGCCGGACTTCCAGAAAGTTATCGTCCTATGATAATGGCACTTGAAAATTCAGGAATCAGCATTAGCGGTGACAGTATTAAAATAAAATTGCTTCAAGAGACACCAAATATTAGTGAAAATTCTGCTTTTCGAGCCGCCAATCGTCCAGTACCTACAAGAACTTATAAAAAAGGCCCAAAATGCAGAAAATGTCACAAAATTGGCCACATTGCAAAGAATTGCCGTACAAAGGCTCAACAAACAGAAAACAATTTTGACGCATATTCAGTAGTAGCTCTGTCAACTTTGGAAAATTCACACAGCGATGACTGGTATTTCGACTCAGGCGCTACGTCACATATGACCTTAAACCGAAATTTGTTCGATGATTCTCATGAGGACAGCGGAATCGTAACAACTGCAAATAAAAGTAAAATGGAAATAAAAGCATCGGGAAATATCGTGTTTCAACCAGATTGTTACGACTCACCAATTGAAATAAACAATGTCCTGTATATTCCAGAACTATCAACAAATTTGCTGTCGGTAAGTCAAATTGTTAAAAGAGGTCATACAATAATATTTAAGAATAGTGGTGTGAATGTAATAAATCCATATAATAAAATTATTTCTACCGGTACACATGAAAATGGTTTATTTAAATTAAATTGTACTTTAAAAACTCAGAATAAAGCCTTTGTTTGTAGTTCTCATGCTAGTTTAGAATTATGGCACAGAAGAAATGAATTGGCAACTGGTATTCATTTTACAACAACAAATACAGGTGATTGCAAAATTTGTCCCATGGGTAAACAAATAAGACTACCATTTAATAAACATGCAACAAGAGCATTAAATATTCTTGAGTTAGTACACTCCGACATATGCGGACCAATGGAAGAAGAATCACTTGGTGGTAAACGTTACTTTTTAACATTCATAGACGATAAAACTCGCAAAATTTTTATCTACTTTTTGAAAACTAAAAGCGAATTTGAAGTCTCGAACGTTTTCCAAAATTTTTTGACACTTGCAGAAAAACAAAGTGGACAAAAATTAAAAACACTTCGTACCGACAATGGTAAAGAATATCTGAATAAAACTTTTCAACAAATTATTCAAAAAAACGGCATTTGTCACCAAACCACAACGTACACACACCTGAAGAATATGGAGTCGCCGAAAGAAATAATCGATCGATTGTCGAAAAAGCGAGATGTATGATTTATGACGCAAAATTACCAAAAGTCTTCTGGGCTGAAGCAGTAGCTTATTCCGTATATTTATTGAATCGTTCACCTTCAAAAGGAACAGGTAAAACCCCTGAAGAGGCTTGGAGTGGAAGAAAACCAGGCTTGGCACATATAAAAGTATTTGGAACTGTATCTATGGTGCACATACCAAAAATCAATCGTAAAAAATGGGATCCAAAAGCACACGAATGTATTTTGACAGGCTTTGATGAACATACAAAAGGTTACCGTCTCTATGACATCAACAAAAACATAATTTTCAAAAGCCGAAATGTAACATTTATTGATGAAAATATTAGTGATGCGGAATGTCCAACTAAATCAATTTTAAATACAAAACACAGCAAAATAAGTATGGATTTAGATCAATTTGATAATATGCACAACAATACAGACAATACGGGTGAACCACACCAGAAAAATATATCAAATTCACCAATCATACAGACAAGTATATTCATAATTCATTATCAAGACAATCGAATACTGCCTCAAATTTATTTCAGTCCATAGCTCAAGATCCTGAAACGCTAGAAGAAGCGCTATCCCGTCCAGATTCCGATAAATGGAAGCTAGCGATTGTAGAAGAATATCAATCTCTAATGGAAAATCAAACATGGTCGCTGCAAGATTTGCCGCCAAACCGTAAGGCAATCAAATGTAAATGGGTTTTCCGAAAAAAGCGTGATATAACAGGCTCCATCGACCGTTACAAGGCGCGACTAGTCATAAAAGGATACTCACAGCGAGAGGGGGTAGACTATGATGAGACATACTCACCTGTCGTACGACATAGTTCCCTGCGTTACCTTTTTTCCGTCGCTGCTCAGATGAATCTTAAAATAGAGCAGATGGATGCTGTAACAGCCTTTTTACAAGGCCAATTAAAGGAACAGCCACTTCTTTACATAGATCAACATAACCCGTCTAAAGTTTGCCGTCTAAATAAATCATTATATGGACTCAAACAGTCGAGTAGAATTTGGAATCAAGAACTAAGTAATGCACTTATATCGTTTGGACTCACAAAATCAAAATATGATTCATGCCTATTTTACAAACTCAAAGACAAAAAAATTTTGATGACAGCGGTTTATGTGGATGATCTGCAATGATGACAAATGGCTCAAAAACATTAAACAACTTTTAAAGCAAAAATTTCATATGAGTGATCTTAGTACCGCCTCTTAAATACTTGGAATGAGGTTATCTCGTGGACAAGACTTCATAGCCCTCGATCAAGAACTTTACATAGAAAAAATTCTTGAAAAGTTTGGAATGAAAGATGCCAAACCAGTCAAAACTCCGATGAACGGCAGTGAGAAAATATCTAAACGTGATTGTGCAACAACAAATGAAGACATTGAACACATGCGAAACGTGCCGTACCAGGAAGCAATAGGATGTCTCATGTATCTTTCACAATGCACACGACCAGATATTTGCTTTGCCGTAAATAAGCTTAGTCGCTATAATGCTAATCCAGGACCGCGACATTGGAATGCTGTCAAACACCTCTTACGGTATTTACGCGGAACTTCACAGTTAAAATTATTTTATAAATCATCAAAGGATGTTATCAACAGCAACATTACTGCATATACAGATTCCGATTGGGAATCAAGTCTCGAAGATCGAAAATCAACAACTGGTTACGTTTTCATATCTCAAGCCGGAGCCATATTGTGGTGTTCAAAAAGGCAACAAACCGTTGCTCTCTCATCGTGTGAAGCTGAGTATATAGTTCTATCAGCAACTATTCAAGAAGCTCTATGGTGGTATGGTTTACAATCACACTTCAACAAAAATCAAAAACCTTTCAAAATCCATTGCGACAACCAAAGTGCCATATCAATAGCGCCCAGTAGAGGATTCCATCCAAAGACGAAGCACATCGACATTCGTCATCATTTTATTCAATACACGTTCAGCCAAGGTCAATTTGAACTCGAATATATTAGCACAAATCAACAAGTTGCGGATGTTTTAACAAAACCTCTTGGCAGAATAAAATTTTAGCAATTCCTTAAATCTTTGGGAGTAGAATAACAAATTCCAGATTAAGGAGGAGTATTGGAGTCCACCTGCTTATGTCAACTAATCTTTTATTCATTATTTTTATATGTATTCAACTTATTTATGTAATTAACAGTTAAATACCCGCCATTGTACTTTCACAACCATTTTGTCTTTCTACAAATAAAGATCACTTTTCAATATTAAACACGCACTCTGCTATTCAAACAAATAAATAAATGTTAATAAGCCAATTAAGGAATTGTTTTTTCTTTTAAAAACTTTTTAAAGTTCTAAATGGATCCAAAACAGTAACAAATAAGGACAAACACTTTGTTATTGTATACGGCCGCAGTTGCGTGAAAAACAAATCAATTTAAAATATACGTACATACTCAAACATGATTGAGAAGTGAAAATTTTTTTCTATGGTCTTTTTACTTATGAAAAATTATCAAAATTTTAAATTCTCATAAATGAGCACTTGCGTGAAAAAAATATTTTCTTATTTTTTCACTTTTGAATAAAAAGGAAAAAATAAATCATCCCTCTTATGAATGAAAAAAACCTAAATATTTTCTAGCCTCTTACACATGATAAGTGAGACAGCATTTTGGTACTCTGGTTAATACAAAAGTTAAAATAGAAATGAATCTTGTATTTTCATTAAAGGTGTTATTTTAATATAAGCCTTTTTCAAAATAATAATAATCAAATTGTTTTATTTATATTTGGTTTAATTTGAATTCATATTGTTTTGTTGATAAAATTTGTTTCACTCTATGATCAGCAAATTTCAGAAAATAATAGGTTTATTTTGCAATAATTGCTCAGATTTAAAGAGAAAAAAAAACAATATAAATATATTTTCTGATGGAATTTCCTTACTATGTGTCTAAACAAATATTAGACATTAAAAAATTATTAAGAATTTTTATAAGTTTCAAATCAATGCCATGAAATGTAACATAACTAATCATAAGTACAAAGCAAAATCAATGTTGAGTAGCACACACTGCAAATTTAGTACTTTCCAATTGTCAAATAAAAACATCTTCGTTTTTCTTTAAAAGAGAAACCGAAATTTCCTGAAAACAAAATGAATTCACTTCCTTTTTACTACTTGCCTTTTCAACAACTCGTGTAGCAAGTCAACATTGGTTCTTCTTACATATTTTATTCCTGAAATATTTAACATTTATACATCCAACTAATCTACACATTTATTATTGAAAAATTGCACTTAGCTTGGTAAGCAACCAAATTTCTGAATTGTACAATAAATTTACATAATTACATATGTACATACATATATTGAAAAGAAACTAATTGCCTTTATATTTTATCTTTACTCAAACCATAATAATTATTCGACATTGAATAATTTTTGTTCTATTTTTCAACCCTAATTATTGAGGAATTTTCCTAAGAACTTTCAAACAACCATCGGATTGCAAGAAAGAGTCTCTGGTGTCCACCATATACCAGCCCTAATACAAATCTCTCAGTAATTCCCATATTTATACACTATGATATATTTGAACTAACACATTCTTTTAGAATTTATCTACAGTTTTTTCCGTCCGCTGAAAATTTAATAATTTTGAGCTAATACGCTCTTGTTGATCAACGAATGAATGAAGTCCCATGTAACAAAAATTTTTAAATTGATTTCTTTATTGCAGGGAATAATTTGCATGTAATATACATAGATTATAATAGAGGCAGATTTTAATTTTTCGTTATACATTTAAATTAATTATATAAAGATGGAATTTGCAAGAATATTCCAGTAGATATCTTAATGGAAATGTATTTGTCAATAAGATTTTATTTCTTACTTAAGACTTGGTTAAGGTACCTTTATACGACGTGTTTTTTACATATGACTTGTCACTTTGAAATTCATATGTAATTCCACATGTATGTCAAAGTTGTCATTTTTACATATGGATTATAATTTTTGCCTTTAAACGTATATGTACGTTACTTCTGACATAACCTACGAAGTCATTGTTTACAGCTGTTTATTTTAGTGCGTGTTTTTGTTCACAAACAATTTAAATAAAAGAAAATTGTGTTAAAGTTTATAAAAAAATGGAAACAAAAAACTATGCAACTGTATTATGCAGCATTGTGACAATAATAGCTGCAATGAAAAAAAGAAAAAGAAAACAACAAGAAAAAATCAAAAAAGAGTTCGATCTATTTGGGGCCAGCAGTGGTTGCTTCGAAGAGACACTGGGTTGGGTATGGCTTCCATGGTGATAAACGAACTTAATTTGGAGGACCCAAAGGCATTCCAGAATTTTTCAAGAATGTCGTACTCCACTTTTTGCGAATTACTGGAGAAAGTATCTCCCTTAATTTCAAAGGAAAACACGAAAATGCGTGAATGTATATCTTCTACTGCACGGTAATATTGACAAAATACTTGTAGTATAAAAATACATATAATTTTTATATTTTTAGATTACTTTTGACTTTACGGTTTTGAGCAACTGGTGAGAAATACGTAAATTTGTCATATGCACTTAGGATTTCTGTACCATCCATAAGCCAAATTGTACCGGAAACAATCGAAGCTATTTATTTTGTCTTAAAAGACGACTTTCTGAAAGTATGCATTTCTTTTAATAGTGTTCACGTACACTTAACAAATACGTACATATATATATGTTTTTTCTAGGTTCCGCAGAATCAAAATGATTGGAAGAAAGTTGATGTATTCGAGCGGAAATGGAATTTTCCCTTTTGTTTAGGAGCAATAGGTAATAATCCTTTAGTTATGTATTTGTATTGAATAGATTTCTAATTTATAAAGACGGAAAACACATCGCTGTAAGAAGTAGGAAGGAATATGGATTCTTCTATTATAATTACAAAGGGTTTCACAGCGTGATACTTCTGGCCGTTGTAGACGCAGACTACAAGTTTCTTTATGTGAACGTCGGTTCTAATGGCAGGACGAATGATGCAGCTGTATTTAATGAATCATCACTATGCACAGGTATAAAATATAATATGTTTGATTTTCCGCCCGAAGCTGAATTGCCTGGTACTAATACAAAAGTACCATTTGTCTTTGTGGCTGACGATGCCTTTCGATTATGTACCAGAATATTAAAACCATGGCGAAATAATCTAGGTGGTCTCGATAGCGAATTCATTGCTTTTCGCCGAAACGTTAAGTGTCAGACACCATGTAAAAAAAATTATACTAAATTTTTTATATATGGAGTTTGACATTTCAGGTTTTGAGCAAAATTAATGAATTCGCCATTGCGACCACCTGGTATTGATTCGCTTTGATTAAAACCTTACGGGGAGAGGTCAATAAACGCAAATAAAGTTTTTAATTACCGATTGAGCAGATCACGTCGAGTAGTCGAAAATGCCTTTGGCATTTTAGCAAATAAGTTTCAAATCTTTCAGAGGGAAATAGACTTGCCAATAGAAAAAGGGGAAAAAATAACTATGGCTGCATGCGCGCTGCACAATTTTTTAAGAAAGCGAGATGGCTTTGATATACACTTATTGGATTCTGAAAACACTAAAGCTGTAAGCCTACAAAACGGATCATGGCGGAGTGAAGTTACCCTAACCGGCCTTCAAAAGTGTCAAGGTAACCGAGCTGGAGAAGCGGCTAGGAAGGTGCGAGATGCATATTCCGCTTATTTTAATACCACTGGATCAGTCCCTTGGCAACGTGAAGCTATAAAGATTTTAAATTTTTAATTTGAACTGTTTTTCCTTAAGTTCCTTTATATTATACAAATACTTACATAAAAATAACATGAGCATTAAAAAACGAAATTTTTCATTGTTTAATAACATCGTAAGATTTTTAATTTAAATGAATTTCAATTGTTACTTTTAAATAAAATATAAATAAAAAATGTTAAGTTTAAGGAACATTTCACCTTTATTAAAAAAATAAATTAAAAAAATTATAATTAAAAAAAATATAAATTCCATTTAAAGGTATTAATTAAAAAATAACAATAAATAAAAAATATTAGTTAAAGCAAAAATACTTAAATTTCATTTATTTTTAACTTGCAAAAAACAAAACTTTTCCTTTTTAAAAACGACTTTTTTCAGTTAATTATTAATGTTATAAATGTATATGTACATATGTAAATTATTTTAATTCTAAACAGGAATAATAATTTATTAAAAAAAAAAAATGAAAAATCACAATAAGATTGCATTTCAGCCTTTTTTGTATTTCATTTGGTCACTTAAAGAAAAACCAAACAATAATGAATAAAATATAAAATTGATGCGCTACTGTTGCGCAGCTTTTTTTTGCATCAAAAATGTATAAAGTTATGCTTTCTATAAGGTCTTCCTTAATATTTTCATCTTTTATTTTTCCTAGTTCGGACCTTATAAAATTGCAAAATGCCTCATCATTTTCTTTAATTGCTGGTTTTTGGCAATATTTTGGAGTGCGCTAGCCGCTGCTGCTAGCACTAAATCTTTTTGGCAGCTCTTAGAACTTGCAGCGTCGCTTGTTATTCGTGCTCGTTTCGGTTGAGGAGAATCATTTTCTAATGGCGGCAGCGAATCAGAAGACTCATCTATCTGCACAGAGATTGAATCCTAAAAATTTTCAACGACAATATTTAATTTTTCGGTTCGCGTTTTTCACAAAAAAGGTAAATTAGTTAAGTAAAAAATACTTACAAAAAAATTGCATCCTCCTCCTTTTTTAATTTTAACAAAGTCCTCCAAAAAGGACAATTCATTATACCACCAAGCAGATGGAACATATGCATCATCCGCGCCAAGCCCACTTTTCCTTTTCTTTTGTTTTTGCCACTTCGCGAGTATACTGGCCCCGTAAATATGTTATTTTGTTCTGAAAATATTTCATTATGCAAATGTTCGGAATAGAAAAAATTGTACTTACCTTCACCTCGTTAGGTCCAATGGCGGAGTTAAACCCTTCAAAGCTGCTGCCATCTCATTCAAAGCAGCATACCGGGCATGCTTGTTGTGCTACAATTTATTTTTTGGGTTGAACAAACATTCGTGCTTCTGCCACAAACTAATTATTTGCCCTACGGCTTCTTTCGGCCAATCATACTAATATAATTAAAACACACATTATTTGTTTTCTTTTCAATTAAACAAAACCACTTACCTTATTCATTTTTTATTATTAAAGCTAATTTTATTTAATTATTTTCTATTTAGGCACTTTTTATTTATTTAAAAAACTTTCTACAGCTGATGCTAAAAGAGTTGACAACTTTGTTTTTTTTTTTCAAGAATTTGAAGGCTTTCCGCGTTTTTTTGTGATTTAATAACGCTGAAAGTGAACAAAGAGTAAGTTGCACCACTTAAAGTCAGATGCTTTGTCATATAAAAATAGAACACGCTCTAATTGAAAATTTGTTATATGACTTTTACATATGTATTTAACATAAGAAGTGTTTTAAATCATTTACACGTTACATATGTATTTTGCAATGTGAAATCTGACAAGTCATATGTAAAAAACACGAAGTATAAAGGTACCTTTAGCAGCCAGACAATTTTTGTGTTGGGCTTCAAAAACAATTGTTGTTGCCACTCGCATCAACATACATATTAATTTAAGTTTTATTTTTTGTTTACACTCACATTAACATACATATTAATTTAAGACTATATTTTTTGTTTACACCCACATTTCCATACATAATAATTTATGTTTATTTTTTTCAATTTCAATTCAGTTTATTTATTTCCTTTTTTTGTTTAATTCATATTAAGGGCCTCTGCGCCACTAAGGCATTTTTGAGGCTATCTGGCAACAGTTATGAAAAAAAAAAACAATATATAAATACATAAGTCTATTATTCCTTATAAGTATATATACATATATACATATATGTGAAAATTATTCATAATGTTAAATTAAATGGTATGTGGTAAAAATACAGAATCGCTTTATAATAGAAGCTTATTAATGTTTTGTAGCAAATATTGTTTTAATCAATTTTTAAACATGGAAACGGAACCAGCTGCTCTAATATGTACTGGCAAGCTATTGTATTGCAAACTACCATTGTATTCGATTCTCTGCTTTTTGGTTCTTAAACGACACCTTACTGTCCTTATATTGGAACTAAACCTTTTGTGGAAGTTGTGTTGTATCCTCTGCAATTCAATTGTGTGGAATCCAATGTTATGCAACACTTTATAAACATATATGAATAGTTGCATTAAATGCAAACATTAATTGGCAATACAGTACGAGGCTGCTGTAGTCAAAGTGGTAAACAAGTTGACTACAAACCTTGTTGGCCAGGGTTACACCCCTGCTGCAATCAAGAAAAATTTTTTTTTCTATTTAATGGTATAAATACATATTCAAAATTAACATTAAACATGCAGCCTCCTTCGTCGGTACTTCTTCATAGCATATTCGCCGGTGAAGTAAAATAACTAATAAAATGGCTATATCTATCTTTTTCTTTTCACCACCTATCTTATCTCTCATCTATCCCTTTCCTAAAGAACGTGGCACGGTTACGAAAATAATTAAATAGGCATTATTGCATGAAGTGCTACTTCTCTTTCAAAAAAAAAAAAAAAAAAAAAAAAAAACAGTACGTGCTACATCTCCATATAGAAGTAAAGTGGATAACATATGTGGAAGGTTATATACATTTTTTAGGGCCTTATTTTGCAAACCTTGCGATGATATTAAATCGAAATTTCTCCTTTAATTAATATTGCTCTGCATCAGTGACTCAAAAATTATCATCTTTGTTTTTGAGTTTGGCTTGTATCGTAATTTGTACAAGATGCCAAAAACTGGAGATATTTTTGTCCTTATATGTTGTATGTGGGACTGCCAACCAAGATTACTTTGCAGGTATACACCTAAGTATTTTACGCAATTTTCCTCGGAAAATTATTTTCCACTAATAAACACCGTAAAATCACTGTTCGGAGTCTAATGCGGCCTAAATCTAATAAGCTTAGTTTTATTTGTGTTTAAAACTAGGTTATTAATTTCCGTGAACTTTGCTTCGTGAAGTACTGCTTCTTGCTTATAATGGTAAAAAATACACAAATCATCTGCATACATAAACATTTTTCCTCGCAAGCCGATATTATTAAGGTCGTTAATGTGAATTTTAAACAACATCGGGCCTAACGGTACTCCGTATCTTACATACTCAATTGAACTACATTTTGAATTTATTGAAACAAATTGTTTCCTATCAGCAAGATAGCTTTTAAAGTATACTAGCTCTTGTCCAGTTACACCATAAAACGCCATTTTTTCTATTAAAATTGCATGTTCTACCAAATCGAAAGCCTTGGCGAAAATCGTAAAATATACCTCCAACACCAGCAGAGCCTTTGCCCAAACAGTCACAGATATAATTTATAACATTTACTACCGCCTCGTCGGTACCATATCCTTCCCGAAATCCATAGTGGTTATCTGATATAAGAGATTCTGCTTCTAAAAACGTCACTAGTTGCTTAAAAATCAGTTATTCAAATATTTTATTTAGTACTGATATATATATATATATATATATATATATATATATATATATATATATATATATATATATATATGTATATATATACATGATATAGTACTGATATATGTGAATAAAATATCACAACAACACTACGATAATTTATTTTTGTTTAATGCGCGTGCTTTTACCCTCAATAATCAGTATCGGTGATTTATTAATTTAACGGGAATAAAAAAAAGCACGATTTTTTTTAAATGAATAAACTTAATTTAATATTCCCGTGGTTTAATTTAACTTTTAACCAATTTTGATAATGAAGGTTAGTATATAAGAAACAAAAAAATAAAGAAAAATAAATTAATTGTTATAAGACATTTAAAGTGTCTTCTTAAAATAATTGAACAGCGTTCTTCAGGTTAATGTACTTGAAGAACAACAAAGGCAAAGAGAATAAAAATTCAGATTTATGCGCTAAAATTAATTTATTCTCAAGCCACAATACAGAAATTAACATTGGTGACCCCGAGTTTTTAGTATTTGAAAAAGTTTCCCCCCACCAGTAGTAAGGAACTTTTATACACGCAAAACTTGGCCAGACATCAAAAAATTCACACCAAAAACATTTGGTGACTGCTGGACATCAACCACTCTAAAAATCAATCATAAAAAAAAGAAAATCAACAATTAATCCCGACAACATGCCGACATTGAAGAAGCTTGTGAAGATACAAGACGAGAATGCGGAAGAAATAAATCGGGTGATTGGTAATATAAGAAAGACACCTAAGGAAAGGAAATCCCTAAAATATTACGAAAAGAAAGCTAAGGAGCTCGAAAAATTGTGGAAGAACTTTGAACAAATAGACAATCGCATAAGAAGTGACTCGGCAGCAAAGGAAGATCATCCGTACTTTGAACAAAAACTATACGAAACTATGAGTAAAAGGTATAGGCAGCGGATGACGATATTCAAAAACATATTCAATGTATTAACAAACAACAAAAGGTGCAAACAAGCGGCTCAGATCTTACTGGGAAGCAGGCAAAACAAAAGGTGCAGGCAAGCGGCTCGGGTCTTACTCGGGAGCAGGCATCGGAGGCAATAAATAACTTGATAAAAATACAGAATGCCACCATATCCATATTTATTAATACATTGAATTATGTTATCAAGAGGTATCCAGCAAACGAAACAACAGGTAGATAAAAGGCTTAAGGAAATCGGATACAACCTGAAAACAACACAGCAGTTGCAGGACAAAATATGTACAGAAGATATCGAGCATAATATACACCAATTTCTGACGAAACAAAGAGAAATAACAGAAAAAATTATGCAAATTGAAGAACTAAAAACTAGTTTGACTTCAGAAGCAATCAACCAAACAATAGATCATCAAGATAATACCCCGCATCACCTTCCCAAGGTAACAATACCAAAATTCGATAAGGATTGTCTGAGTTGGCAACTTTTCTATGACATGTACAAATGATACACTTAAAGGAAATGCCGACCATAAAAAATGTGATTCTTAAGAACAATCGTAATAGGTGAGGTCGCAAGACTAATACAAAATCTATCTCTAACGGAAATCAATTATGAGACGGCCTGGAACATACTTCAAAACCTCTTCAACAATCCAAGAATTCTAGCAAATATTATTATAAGCAAATTGTTAGGCCAGCAAAAAATACCGGAAAATCCTTCTGCTGCAGCTATAAAAGGGTTGCACGATACTATGCGCGAATCCATTGCTGCACTAATGAATTTAAACATCAATACTTCGACTTGGGATCCAATACTAGTCAATGTTTTATTCAGAAAACTAGATCAAGGAAAGCATGTGCTATATGAGCAGTTCATACAGCAATCTAAATAATTGCCATCTTTAGAAGAACTATTGGGCTTCCTGGAAACAAGATTTCAGTAACTAGACGCAGTCAGCCGAATCCAAACCACACCAAAGAGATATGTGTCCGCAGCAAACACATCTCAAGAAACCCACCACTGCAAATTATGCAACAATGGAAATCATCAATTGTATTATTGCCTCAATTATTATCGAAATCAGTGCCCGAGCGATTAAAATGGATTCAACAGCAGCAATTATATGTCAGCTGCTTCAAGCCTAGTCACATACTAAAATATTGCACAACAAGTTGCTGTAGAAAATGTCATAAAAGGCACACGTTAGTTCACCTGGAAACAATTCAACACAACCTAAAACCTGTATCCTCAATATCAAACAACGATCCCACTGTGAGTAAAGCATCTGCCAATTATTGACCAGCATCTCAACGGTAGCGTCTGCTTATCTTACTGATACCTGGCTAGGCTTAATCTTACTGGCGACAGCACGCGTAAAAACCACTGCCAATAATGGACAGTTTGGTCTCTTCAGAGGAATATTGGATTTAGGTTCACAAAATAACATTGTGACAAATCGACTAGTAGATCAACTTTTTATCAAGCCAAAAGAAACATCTTTATACATTGAAGGTATCGGCAATCAATTTACGTAGTTCTTAATTCTACTGCGAGCAATTTCAGTACAAGGCTAGAGGCTTTCGTACTTCCTAACATTATTTCAATTCAACCTTCCAAAGAATTCAACTGAACATCCTGGCCAATTCTAGATATGAATAAATTAGCTGATCCTGAGTTTAACAAGCCCAACACCATATGCAGTAAACTGTAAAGGCAGCACAGACACAAACGAACTCATTGAACGTTTTTGGAAAATAGACAATTTTGCGTCAAATATTACTCTCACTGAGGAAGAAAGGAGGTGCAAGACACACTTTATTCAAACTACCATAAGAAACTCTGAAGGTCGATTCATAGTACGAATACCATTTCTTGTAATCCAAGTTGTTAAGGCAGCACTAATAAGCTTCCATTTTCAAGATTAAAGGCTCTAGATGGTCTTCTAGAAATCCAGATGTCAAGGCTCAATATACTGACTTCATGGACCAATACCATAACTCGAGTAGATAGCTCTGAAGTGAATGGACCTAATTTTTACATCCCTAGTTAGTTAGTTAGGAGGGGCAGCCTCTCGCGACGAAGCTCACTTGAGCACAAACGAATGGACCGTTGTACCACAAAGAAGGCGGCATGAGTCCCATTACCGAGCCGAGAACCATGAGGATTCACGGATGAACTTCGCTATGTCCCTTATAGAGTGGGATGATAGCTCCGTAAGAGTTCCAAAGAAAGGAGAGCCCAGAATTCTTAGTCTTCTTCGAGCCAGGGATGGGCAGTGGCACAGGAGGTGCAAAACGGTCTCTTCCTCATCCTCCGAGCCACAGCTGCGGCAGAAATCATTAAAAGGCAGACCAAGTCTTTCAGCATGCCTACCGATTAGACAGTGTCCAGTAAGTACCGAGACCGTGATACTTATGTATTTTCTGTCCTGCCTGAGCAGCTGCCTGGTCCGCTTGAGGTCCAGTGTAGTCCACAGTTGTCTGGAGACACAGCCGGAACTTTCATCTACCCATAATTTGCGAGCCAAATTTAGATCGTGGTTCTTTATGGCCATTTTTACCGTTGCCAGAGGAATTCCAACGTCTGGTAGCGGGGAGACATTAGGAAGCAATGTGCCCCGTTTTGCGAGATCATCGGCCTCACAGTTACCCTGGATATCCCTGTGACCAGGGACCCAAAACAGGTCAATCTGTGATCGCTCCGATAAAGTGTTCAGTAATGAGCGACAACCCAGGACTAGCTTAGATGTACTATATGCACCAGCAAGCGCCCTGATTGTCGCCTGACTGTCCGAAAATATCCGAATAGCATGACCAGAAAGATCGTCCCTGAGCGCTATTTCGGATGTTTTCAGAATGGCCATTACCTCGGCTTGAAAGACGCTGCAGTAGTCAGGGAGTCTGAGGGAGAGTCTTAGTCCAAGATAATTGGAGAAGATTTCGCAACCGACTCTGTCGTCCAGTTTCGAGCCATCGGTGTAGATGTCAACAGTACCACCCACGACCACTTCGTTACGGACCCAAATCTCCCTATTTGGAATATGGATCCGAAACCCGTGGTCCAGAGCGGGAGTAGAAGAGATGTAGTCCACCATTGATGGCAGTGGAACATCCCGATCGATAATCTTAGAGTGCCCTATGTCCAGCCTGAGCCAGCGTGAGAGGGCATTAAGTCTGGCTGCACAGCATTTAGCCTGTTGCAATACCAGAAGTTTGGTGGGTAACCAGTGGAGAAGAGCAAACAGAGCCTTTGTCGAAGTAGTTCGAAGAGCCCCAGTAATCAAAATGGCGGCTGTTCTCCTGACTTTGTCAAGAGGCTTTTGGTTGACCAATCTCTCAAGAGCGGGCCACCACAACAGAGCATCATAGAGAATATTTGGCTCTATAACTGCTTTGTAGAGCCAGGAGATGATTCGAGGCTGAAGGCCCCATCTTGGTCCTAGAGCTCTCTGACAGAGATAGAGCGCACAGGCCGCCTTCCGAGCTCTTTCGGCAATGTTTGCCTTCCATTGAAGTTTGGGGTCAAGTATCACCCCAAGGTATTTCACACTTTTACTTACACTGAGCACATTGCCATTCAGCCTAGGTGCAGTAAAATTCGGGATCTTGTATCTCCGTGTGAAGAGCATAACCTCCGTTACATCCCTATGAACTGTGAAATATCAAAATGCTGACTAATATTTATAGTTACTTAATTGTCAAATTTAGTTGTTTACTGTCAGCCTGTTGCGGCAGCAACCCAACAGCTTTGATTGCGGGTAGAATAATAATAAAACAGCTTATCTTTTCTTGTTTAAAAGGTACAATGCCTCAAAATTGGCGCGTTTTATTATCTAGTAAATAAAATATGTATATGCCAAAATATAAATGTAAAATACAAAGGAAAAGATTTTTTTATACTTACTCTATTCTATCCTCGTTCCCAGCACAATTCAAATGAAAGTTAACATCTTTGAACCCAAGCGATTACCGTTGGCGGTACTCGCTACCGAGTTATCTTAGGATAGAATAGGTCGTATTTACATCAAATAATATAAAATAATACAACGCTGAATTTAAAAGGCCGTTAATATTTACTTCACAATAATTTAAAATTAATTCGTAACATCCCGGGCCCCGTGCGTCGACCAGGGAGACTCACCACCAACGTCAAGTATCGCTAGCTTTGATGCCGGTCGTCTCAACTTACCCACTGTTGTTCTCACCACCGCCGAGCGAACCTTCCCATCTGCCGCTGGAAATACTTCCTCAACCACACCGCGTTTCCATTGCCCGCGCGTTTCATTATCGTCACAAATTATGACAACATCACCGACTTGTATTGGCTTAACTGGTTGGTACCATTTAGTCCGGCGAGTTAGCTCTGGAAGGTATTCTAGTACCCATCTTTTCCAATATATCTGTTTTAGCTGCTGAAGTATATGCCATTGCTTTTTTAAACACACCTTTTCCGGTGGGCGTCTTTATTATGTTAGGACAACCGATCAAGAAATGGTTTGGCGTTAAAGGCTCAGCCTCAGTGTGTTCAATTTGCAGATGTGTCAGCGGTCGCGGGTTTATCAAATTCTCTGCCTCTACTAGAAGACAATAAAATGTCTCAACTTGAGGTGCCTTCTCTTTCAAAGTTAAAGCACCAGACGCTCCCATGCACCGCCGGCTGATGGATGTGCTGCAGTGTTAAATATCCATTCTATTCCACGTTTTGTTCATTCATACGATAATTTTGCCTCATCAAAAACAATCCTTTCCTTGCTTGCCCCGACAAAATTTGTACCTCTGTCACTTCTGATACGAACAGGTACCCCTCTACGATTGATGAAATTCCTAACGCACAAAAGAACCGCATCCGTCGACAGGTCCTTTGCTAACTCCAAATGAATAGCTCTTGTTGTCAAGCATGTGAAGAGAGCTACCCATCTCTTTTCATGGCGACGACCTATTGAAATGGAAAACGGTCCAATATAGTCCACGCCTACATAGGAAAACGGTCTCACAAATGGTGTAAGCCTATCTTCTGGATGTTGTCCCATCAAAGGTGGTTTTGGAACGGCAGACATGTTTTTACACAACTGACAGTTTCTTTTTGCCGACCTTACTAACTGTCGCAGACACGGTATCCAAAATTTTAGCCTAATGGCGGCGCAAATAGATTCGTGATTCTGATGCCTAAAATTTTCATGATATTGTTTTACTATTAACTTTGTCAATGTGTGATTTTTTGGCAATATAATGGGTTCCTTTGTTTCACGTAAAGCACATATGGCGTTATTTATCCGGCCAGACAGACGTATTAAACCATCTTTGTCCAGGAATGGCGTAAGCTTGAAAATTTGGCTTGATTTAGATACACTGTTGTTTATTTTTAATTGCCTGTACTCCTCATAAAAAACGTTTTGCTGAACGGCTTTACACAAAAATGCTGTGGTTTCATCAATTTCCCTAATGCTTAAATATGGTCCGTATGATGCTTCCTTACTGTATTCCATGCCATAGGATTTAAAAATGTTTGCCACACGTCGAACCCAGCACATGACTCTGACTAGTTTTTGAAAATGCGAATAACGTTCGAAAGGAAGGAATGAATCTCCGTTTATTGAAAAAACAAATTTTGTTCTTTTCTCCTGCTGAACGTCATATTAATCAACGTCATTTGGGAGTTCAGGCCAACCCTTTTTATCGCCTTTTAAAAATTCCGGACCATTTAACCAGCAGGATGTTAGAAGTGAACTTGAAAAATCCTGCGGCCTTGTTGCATCGTCTGCATGATTCAATGCACCGGGAAGCCAGCGCTATTATTTTTCTTCAGATGATTTCAGTATTTCTGCTATACGGTGAGCAACAAACTGTTTATAGCTTCTACTATCAGACTGAATCCACTTAATTACGGTCTTCGAGTCGGACCAAAACGTTATTCCTTTCGGTTTAAAGTCGTGACAAGTTACTATTGACTCCTTGAGTCTTAGCCCCAACACCGCAGCCTGTAGCTCCAGCAGCGGAGTGGACAGTGGTTTCAACGGTGCACATCTCGATTTTCCTACAATAAAAACGACATTTACTGTACCGTTGTAGCATATTCTCCAATAAGCAACCGCGGCAAAAGCTACTTCGCTTGCGTCTACGAAAACATGCAATTCTACTTTTGTTTTGGAATTAAGTAGATTTCGTTCATAACATCTTGGAACTTCAACCAGCTGTATATCACATAAACTTTTATACCAAATGAACCAATTTGAATATATTTCATCTGGAATGGGAGAATCTTAGCCAACTTTGGTCCTCCACAGTGCTTGAAGAAGAATTTTTGATTTTATAATAATGTTCCCAAAAAAGCCGAAAGGGTCAAATATTGACATTGTGAGACTTAGCACTTCACTTTTCGTTGGCTTCCGCTTTCCGTTTAAAACGGCTTGTGGAACAAGTGCAAATTTAAGAACAAAACAAAAGTTATCATCAGTTGGTCTCCATCGCATTCCCAAAATTTTCTCAACACCTGTTTCGTTATTTACCAAATTCATAAAATCCAAGTCATCGTTCACAGAATTATCATTGTTTATGGCAGTTAAAAATTCTCGCGAGTTTGACACGAATCCTCTTAATTCGAATCCGGCTTGGCGATGAATATCGACTACGTCCCTGGTTACACTAATGGCCTCGGTTATATCATCAAAACAGTCGACATTGTCATCTACATAGTGACTCTCAATGATTGCTCGACAGGCCTTAGGGTGAGTTTCCTGGTACATAAGGGCATTCAAGTTCTTTACGAACTGCGCTGAACATGGAGAACTAGCTGAGCCGAATATCATGACTTGCATAATATATTCATCAGAAGGTCTTTTGGACTGTCCATCTCGCCACAAGAAACGCTTAGCAGTTTGGTCTTCTTCGCGAATTCTTACCCTATGAAACATTTCCTTAATGTCGGCGCAAATGCCTATTTTTCGTTAGCGGAATCGAAAAACTATCGATAACAATGATTTCGGTTGGTACTTACTGGGTCCTTTGAGAAGCCTTGAGTTAAAGGACTCGCCGTCCACACATGCGGCCGCATCAAAAAAACAAGACGTCTTTTATTTGCTTTATTTACGTTCGTTACAACAAAATGCGGCAAATACCAAGTTCGATTATTTTTTATTGCAGCTTCTTCTGGCGACAGCTTCCTGGCATAGGACTTAGAGATATAGTCCTTTATTTTAGTAGTATACCATTCAGCAAAATCTGTATTCTTCTTCATTTTTACCTCCATGTTATATAAACGCTTTAAAGCCATTGCATAACTATTTTTAGTTTCATATGTATCATTTTTCCATTATAGACCAGTTTCAAATTGAAGTCCCTTCTTTACCGTGGTACTGTAAAGAATTTTTTCGGCTCGCTTGTCATCGTTTGATTCAATTGGTTTTAATAACTTGACTCCTAAATTCTCTAATGTAAAATAATCCAGGACTTGCTTATGTATATCACTTAGAATATCTGCCTCTATTTTACACACTGTAGCTTCTGTCGAGTCCTCATTTGATCCAAATATTATGTTGCCTAAACTCGTTTGATGCACAGCGAAACATTTGTCTAAATTTAGAACCTTAGATGGGCGAAAAAGTCTTATATTCGGTAAACCTATAAGTAATTTTGGGCGAGCATCCAAATAACCTTCAATTACAATATCGCTTAAAACCGGAAATTTATCTTTAAGTTTATCAACTTGCAGTGTCTGTGGAGGCAGTTCTAAATTTGATGTGGTCCATACGTTCATCATCTGAAAACTAATACTATTTTCACCAATGCCACTTATTTCCAGGCTTATTTTTGTTGACCTTTCTGTTGTTGTTTTACCCCCTATCCATCCCAGGCATAAATTATTTGGTGCCCCCTGCAATCCGATTTTGTTTGCAACATCATGTTCTAAAAGAGTAATTTTTGAGCCTTCGTCTATAAATGCGACAACCTTTATTGTGGCCTTTGGACCCTTTAATTCCACTGGCAAATATTTATACAATGTTCCCTTATTTAAAAAACTATCAACAATTGCATTCACATAGCTGTTGTTTTCGCTGTTTCTAAGTTTTTCGCCGTCAACACTATCCAAATGTATTGTGTTGTAACTTTTACGTTCAATTGTGTTATTAATTATAATATCATATGTGTTGTTACTTTTACGTTCAACTGTTTCACTTTTTTTTTTTCACTTTTATTAATTTTTAAATTTTCGTGCAATAGTCGATTGTGGTATTTAATATATTTTGAGAAACCACATTGACGTTTGTTTTTACATTTACTGGAGCTATGACCAGATCGAAGGCAACTGAAACAAAGATGAGTATTTTTTACATACTTCCATCTCTCGTTCGTTGGGATTTGTTTGAACTTGTCGCAATGATACAAATGGTGGTTCTGATAGCACATAGGAAATTTTGTAAGACTAAAATCTTCTTTTACTATTGTAAAGGATGGGTTCACCCTTTTTTTCTTATTATATGTGTCATATTTACTGTTGTCGGCTTCAACTGAAAGTGAGATGTACGTTGCTACTTCTTGTAGCCATAAGCTAAAATCACTAACACTGGGATATAATCCAATGTGGCTCATAGAGTGTTTCATCCATTCTTCACGTTTTTGGAGCGGGAGCTTATTTATCAATTCGTCCAGTAGTGTAGGATTATTCAGGTGAGATGTTGCATTTGCGTTTATTAGGAATGTGGACAAATTTGATACCATCGTGCTAAAGTTTACTATTTCAAAGATTTTCCTTTCAGATATTGAGGGAAAGGCACGAACCTTGGCAATTTGACTGCGTATTAATACCTGCGGACGATCATAATGGAACTCGAGTGTGCTAACTACCTGGTTAACACTGTCAGGGTGAATTAAAAAGGACTCTACTTTGTTTCTGGCATCCCCTCTTAATGATTATTGCAAACGCATTAAATTTTCTAAATTAGTATAATTATAAATTCTTGTTGTTTCTTTAAATGCTACGATGAACATAGGCCATTGTTCGGGATGGCCGGAAAATTGCGGCAAGTCATGCAGTTTGCGAAGTTGGCGACACTCATTTTCCGACTGAAAAATTGCCATATTTACAGGGTTACTTGTCGAACTTGTAGAGGAGTAAACTGATGTAACCAGCTGCCTTTGAGAATAGGCGGATGAATATATTTGTAACGGCTGTTGTGACAGAAATTCGGATGTATTCGGAAAAATTTTTAAAGAATCTGTTGTTGTTGATGCAAAAGAACGTGTGGCATCATGATAAAAAAATCTTTCTCCACTACAGGTCGAACGAGCATGTGGCACGAGCGATTGCGCGGCAGTAGAGAGCGTAGAGGTTGTTGACATAATCGAATGTGTGGTAGCAAAGGGCAAGTAGGTACTTGGGGCAAAGGATTGTGCGACAGAAAGGTGCGAAGAGGTTGGTGGCGCAGAGGACCGTGCGGCAGAAAAGGGCAAGTTATATATCAATGATAATGGGTACTCACGTTTTTGCGGTGCTATCTCAGCTTGCGCATCTGATATGTGCAGGTTTCCATTTGCTACAGCGGGTGGCGCAGCGGGTGTATTCGGCAAAGTTGTTACAACAGGCAGTTGTATTCCTGTGGACGCCACAGCTGAAGACATAGAAGAGCTGGCCATATTTAACAATTGTTTTACAGAGTTTTTTAGCGCTTGAATCTCCTCCTTCAAGTCGGCGACGGATGTCTCATTAGATTCCATTATTGTTCTCTCGTTTTCACTTTCGGCTGGAGAATTTATGTCATTATTTGTATCGTCTTCGGACATACTTTCTTCCATTAAACGTTTGCTGCGGCGAGGCATTATTCAAATCGAAATAAATAGAATAATAAAAATGTTGCGGCAGCAACCCAACAGCTTCGATTGCGGGTAGAATAATAATAAAACAGCTTTTCTTGTTTAAAAGGTACAATGCCTCAAAATTGGCGCGTTTTATTATCTAGTAAATAAAATATGTATATGCCAAAATATAAATGTAAAATACAAAGGAAAAGATTTTTTTTTATACTTACTCCATTCTATCCTCGTTCCCAGCACAATTCAAATGAAAGTTAACATCTTTGAACCCAAGCGATTACCGTTGGCGATACTCGCTACCGAGTTATCTTAGGATAGAATAGGTCGTATTTACATCAAATAATATAAAATAATACAACGCTGAATTTAAAAGTCCGTTAATATTTACTTCACGATAATTTAAAATTAATTCGTAACATCTTTAAAATTAATTCGTAACACAGCCAAATTGCTGATAGTAAATTCCTCAGTAAAACTTGATCTTTAAAATAAAATTTGTTCATATATGTATAATTTGCTTTAAACTGCTGACGCTAGATTGTTAATATTTAAAAAATTCACACAGGTAAATTCTAAAATGCTTACACTTATGTTTTAAATTAAGATTTTATTTATGAAAGAAACAGTTAAATTAAAAAAGAACACAAAAACTAGTAAGCTGTAAACAAGTACTTGTCATAATAAAAATAAGTAGTTTTTCTCATAATTTTCTGCGAATCCCACGGGACCCTCTAGGATAATATAAGAACAACTATAAATTAACTGGTTTCCTAATTCTTTCCTGCGAATCCCACGGAAGACTAGGATAATATAGGAAACAATTAATCAGATAAAATATTTTTTTGGCGCAGCCGATATTTAATTTGATAAAACACAGCCGGTTTGGGCACGATTGCGAGTTTTAAGATAATTTAAATTAACAGATAAACTAATTTCGCGCAATCACGCCGGAAGAAACCTACAATCCTGTTGAAGGAACGTTAAGCTGATTAACGTGGAAAACAGAAGTTACAACAAAGTTGATAAACCTACAACTCGATTTTTCCAAGTTGACTAAAGGTCTAAAGCAGCTCTATTTAAGTACACCTTTAGTGTTCAGAAAGTTTCTCTGTTCGAGCACGCCTTTGGAATCTGAAAGACCGCGACAAAGTTTGAAAGAAAAGCGGTAGAATTAACAATGACATACAATCCACAAGAGAATTGTCACAGTTACCGCGACGTTTCGGTTAAATACATAAAGGTTGCACACAGAATTCCTCACAACAACAAAATGGTAAGTATAAACTAGATTAATGGACAAGGCCGTGAGAGAAACGGATGACATTAGAACAAAGGTAGACAATTACAATTTTAACGTTGGTAGTATGCAGGTACACACGTGGACAGAGTTGGGTAGAATAAATCCGAACGCAGACTTCTTACAACACCATAAGGTGGTCGTAAAAAATATAAAATTAACAAAACTAGAAGAGATAGACTATGTTTTAGGTTTAATAAACGATAATAAGTCAGAAAAGTAAAGCAATCGCATAAAATATTTGGAGCAATCAAATTTGGGCCTTGAGAAGTACACCAAGACACTTAATGTCCAGATGAACTTCACTAATGAATTACTTGAGAAGCAAGTGACAGAGGACGAAGAGCTAATACGGGAATTAAATCAGAAGGGAGTATGTGAAGCACACACCAAAAAACAACAAAATTTGAAACGCGTAATTGAAAACAAGGATAAAAAGTAACATATGCTGTCAGTCGCTCTAAACAATGCAAAACCAGAAATAGACATTGCATATAGATCACACTCAGCAACACCATGAATCTCGCTAAAGGAAATGCTGACAACCACGCATGCACCAAAACTTAATATCGGTCCAATACAACGGGGGAAAAGCCCTATTAACAGTGAACACTACAAATCTCTAAGTGAAGACGGGTTAATTGAAGAATTAACAACTATACTTGCAAACGCAAGAAAGACAGTAAACAGAGGTTACACTTTTTGTAATAGGACAGCATCGAACGCGGTCTCTACGTGTAGAAACACAAAGCAGATTTCAAATACTAGTAGCTCAAACGAGGGAACTAATTAAAAATATAAGAAAGCTCACTGAAGAAACTACAATATTGGTAAATTTCACGGATTTAATGAAGAAAGTTTCAAATATGGTGCCGATTTTTACGGTGAATACGAAGAAGTTTATCGAAGGCTGCAAGCTAGCTAGAGAAACACTACTGAATGGGGAAAATGTAGTTTATTAAATAAAGTAAATAAAAACAAGATTGTTTGGTGCAGCTTACACCTACTTAAAAAACAGGAAATTTATATCAGTGGAATCTTTGTGTCAGATAATCACAGAAAAATACCTACAAACCAAATCCTTGAAAGAGTTGCAGGAGTTGTTAATAAGCAACAAAAAAACGCAAGCAGAAACAGCCGTTGAATTTGGTGAGCCTCTGGTGTCTATACTAAGAGAAGCGGAACACTTGATAAAAACCCAATGGAACAACGTAGTGGAGCATAAATCCATGATGGAATACTACCAACAAACAGCAGTAATGAGCTACATCAAAGGATTACGCGACACACGCTTGTTTTCCAGGTTTATTGGACAAGAGAAGGAAAGCTTGAGTTCATTGATTCAAACTGCGAAAAACGCACAATTTGTTAGGGCAAACAACAGATGCTACAAACGTGCTAACAGTAACTTAGACAAGCAATTCCCTAGAAACACTGAAGAGAGATTTGATAAGTAAGGTTAGTGGTCGGTCAACAGGACAGGAACAAGCTCAAAACTATTCTCACAACAGGCTAAATCAGCGAAGATTGTAAAATATTCCGCCAAGGGGACAACAAAGCTATTGCAACTTCTGCCGAAGGTCAGAACACTCTTATTTCTAATGCAGCAGCAAAAACTATGCCTGTACGCATAGTGGGCTACACGGGTACACAGGTAGTAACTGTAGGAGAAGAACGCAATACCAGTCTACGGCACAGATTAGCACCCACAACTTAGCGCAACCGCCACGTTTCCAACGAAATTCAAACACCAATAATCCAGCCAAATGTTATAATTGCAAGGAAATGGAACACTTTGCTCAAAATTGCCCTAGATTTTTTCGGTCAAACGGATCTAATAACCTACTAAGCAGAAATCAGAATACTAACACCGATAACAATAGAAGCAGCACCAACAAAAATAACAACTAAAGGAGTGATTCTGGAAATGCCCAGCGGCCCAGCCATCAATAGTCGCCTGAAAGCCAAAAATAACGGCAAAATGACTACTAAAAATAAAAACAAAATAAAAAAGACAGCACATCCGGCTAAATTGACAAAACCAAAAGGAAGCAACAAAACCCTCAATATTACGGACCTCGACATTAATAAAGTCGATATTTCTACAAATGAGAGAACGTCTACTCAAGGGGAAAAAGTAGAGAAGGTATACAAACAAGGGGCAAGAAGAACTATATAAGCAAAGAAGCAGAAAAGAATGCACTGGAGAGGTCAGATGCATATTATTTCAAATTCAAAAGTCAAAGGCAGGAAATGCAACAACAAAAGCAGAGGGATTATTTACAAACAGTATTAAATTTTTCTATACACTGATGCAAGGGTACAAGAGCACAAAGCTACATGCATATAATTCCAAAATAAAGAAGAAACTGGGGATAATTGGCTAACAAAAATATATTAACACTTGGGAGATACTTACATTCTTTATTCTTGTGCAGAAGCAGTAAATGGTAGTTTCCTACTGTTGGTAGATACCGGAGCTGATACAACACTAGTCAAGCAAGAGGTTCTGGTGCCTCAGGTAAAAATAAAGAAATAGGCAAAACCTTTACAGGGGCATTTGGAGGAAGCATCACAACAATGGGCACAATAACAGCCTGGTATAACAATATGCAGCCACTGTGCATTAAAATGCATGTGGTGCCAAAACACATTTTCGCATAAGAAACCAATTTTAATGGTATGGCATGCGGCGACAAATAAAAAATTGTCTTGCCGCTTTAACCAAATGCAAACAAAACAAGTGGTCAAGAATCGAAAAAATGCCGATGATAATAGCAAAGATACCTAACCGACCGTTTGAAAGAAAATACATTGAGATTATAGGTCTTTGCCAGAATCTGCCAGAGGCAATAAATATATTTTAACCTTTTTGAACGACTTCTCCAAGTTTCTGGCATGCCCGGCAATTCCAGACATGGAGGCTAGCACAGTAGCCAGAGAATTTTACATCTTATCATTTCAAAGAAGTCTGTAATATTCTTGGTATAAAACATATATGCACAACGCCTTGTCATCCTCAATCTAATGGATCATTAGAAAGAACCCATAGGCCTCTAAACGAATTGTTAAGAAATTTTGTAAATATAGACGGCACCAATTGGAATGAATGGCTTTTCCACGCCATGCATATACATAACAACACAAGGCAAGAAACAACTAAACATCGACGTACCCACATCGGTCAACGTCAGGCTGAAAATTAAAAATTAAGAGCAAGTTTTCCAGAATAATCTTGTAAAACCCTACAAAAATTGAGACAGAACCCACGTTACTGAAAGGCTGCCAAATATAGACTCTACCGCATTTCTTTTAAATTTCGATACTTGTGTTTGGAAGTGTAGCAAGAACCTAATAGAGGTATAGGTAACGAGAAATAAAACACTCGAAGGCGAGTAAGTAAGAACTTTTAATCGAAGAATATAATTAAACAGAATCAACATACCAAAAAAAAAAACCTTATTAAAAGGGGATTACAAAATATAAAAGACTAACTCTTTCAGTAATCACTATGAATCATCTTGACATTGAGTGGTAGCACACCTTCTTTCAACGCCACGATTTGCAGGAATTCAGGATTTCCCAGACTACGCAGCAAGTGCGTGAAAGTACATACTCGTAAACAACACAATTATTAATATTAGTTTTTTAATAAGTTGTAAAGATTCAATTAATATTTTTAAACATCGGCTTACCTATTACTCAGTAGGCATTTCTTAGAATTCAAGTTGACACTCTTGTTTCTTAGTCTAAAGACAAACTTATTTTTATAGACCATGATTTTCGAGTCGAAATTTGCCCAAAGTTTAAACTTTTTATTTTTTCTGTCTGTTGATGTTTTAAATAAATGAAAGTAAACAGTAAACTACAATAGAATGCAATTTATTCAATTTAATTAAACCAAGCAAAATTAAACTTTTAGTTTTCTGTTAACAAAAAATTAAATACAGCATTAATAATAACGCTTATATGGTGAAAATTTCTTTCGTGTATATTAACATTGATATTCCAACAAAAAATAAACAAAATAACAACATCACCAAAATGAAACTTAGAAAACCTAAATTGCCGAGTAGGCAGAAATTTATTTACACACTTGCCAACTTGTATGCAACCCACCCGAATATAAAATACACAGACGAAATTTGATGCTTCTCAAGTGTCACCGGTGAAACTTCATTAATAGAAGTTCCCATCAAATTGCAATGCAAGCCGCGCTTTGCTGTTTTGCCCATGGCGTGTGCGAAGTCAGTCTTAGTTGTGTGTCAGAGTAGTTAAGTTAAAAAATAATTAAGTTTTGTAAACTAAATAAAATTGTACTAAATATCAAAGTTAAGAATAATAAAATAAAATTGTTTCAAATTTTTAAGTTAAGGATAATAAAATAATATAATTATGAATAAAGGAAAACCTTGTGATTTAATTCGGCGCAGTTGAAGCGCCCTAAAAATAATTTTTGTGAATTTACTCCACGTAGAAAAGTTAACTGGCGCCCGAGCAGGTACCCGATAAAAGTGTGCTAAATTTTATTAATTACGCTCCTGCGATTCCTACGAGACCCACCAGGAACGATAATTTATAAATCAAACTTCTTTACGAAAACTAATACCTTATTCTTCTATTAACCATTTAAGATGAATACTAGCTTCTATATATAAAAGAAACACAATATGAATAAATTATTTTATATTTTATATATTTTTAAATTTTATATAAAACATTATAATAAAGTAAAAATCTCTTAGAGACCCCAGTGCTCCTACAACCGGCATTTCGGACAACTAAACTAACAACCATCATCAGAAGGTTACTGACTTGGAAGTGTTCGTTCCGTGCAGCGAGTAGGCTATATAAACAAGAAGAAGAAACAAAATAGACGCCAAAAGGGAATCACACACTAAGAGACACCTATACCGAAGTACCCTGCGAAATATTACATATGGATATTATGGAAATCCATGACAATTGACAAATTCTCTAAATTTTCAAAATTTGTCCACATTAGTGACCGGTCATTGCTTAATATTAGAGAAAAACTTGTAAAGATACTTCATTATTTTACCATCCCAAAAATACTTGTCACTGACAATGAGAAAAGCTTTATAAGTCCTCTGATAGCTAACTTCATTCGTAGCCTAGGAATAAAACTTTATTTGACGCCATCACAGCAAAGTGAGGTCAATGGACGAGTGGAAAGACTTCATTCTACTATAATAGATATATACCGCTACCTGAAGACGGAAAAACCTGAGTTGAGTGTACTTGAACTGATATATGTGTCGGTCGACAAGTATAACAATACGATACACTCAGTTACAGGAAAAAGACCGAGCGACATATACTCTAATCGCGTTTAGACAGCTGACTATGATAGCCTTCTGACAGCGCGCTCGAAAATTAACAAAGATCTTAGGGGTCTAATCAGGAAAAATGTCATTGAAAGGAATAAGAGAAATAAAAGGCGCAGGAATTCCTCTCAAAAATATAAAAAGGGGGATGTCGTATTCATAATTGATATAAAGATTAAGGAAAAAAGCAAACCCCTGTACAAAAGGGAGTTAGTAGAAAAAGATAATAGGGTTACATTGTTAACGGCCAGTGGGAGAAGAATACACAAAGCACATGTAAAAAATATTGAATTCTTGACACCACAAAAAAAGCACTGAAATATTTGGTCGTTTCCACTTGCTCAATATTTAAACCCATAAAGCATGTTAGGAATAAGAATTATATACCAAAAAGATTATTAAAGCATGTCAAATGGCGAAGAGCGGTATCATCAACACTAACGTGTTGAATCAAGCCGAGGTCAGCAGACTCATCGTTGAGCTAGAAACACTACCCTATGGCAATGGAGTAGAAGCCATAGAATGCGGTACTCCATCCGTATATACGAATGGATTATTACTCCTCTACATTTTATCAATGCCGAAACTAAAAAAGGAAGTGTATAACCTACTCATAACAAAAGCTGCTATTTTTATCACCGAATGCGAAACGTTTGCAGTAACCAAGAGCTGTCTATCCATAAACAACTCGACGATTTGATCGATAACCAGGCATATGCAAGTACTTCTCTGGATTGGATAACCGCAATAAAACCGTGAATAACACGTTATCCTGAACTGTAAAAGGCAAAAAGGATGATCACCGAAATAATTGTGTGAGTAGAAAAAAGTTCGAAAAATTTAATCAGAATAAAAGGCGACCCACAATAATCGGGCCGACCAAATACGGCTTAGACTCATAAGAGTAAAATAAAATAAAAGAAGCGAAAAAAATATAAATATAAGAATATGGAATGCATAAAGAAAGAAAAAAAATATATGTATATATATAAAAGAGAAAAGTAAAAATAAATAAATTGACGGGTACCAGAAGATTGAGGGAACTAACAGTTAGGAGCGGTTAGGTGAGCTTAGTCGCAGGTTAGAGGCATTGGAAGCACTAGTTGTGCCTTTGGGAAGTGTAGTTGAGGAAGCAATGTTATAACCTTCTAAAAACGAGGACGGTTAAAAGAAACCCAAAGACTGCCTGACTCGATTAAAGAATTAAGAGTATTTGTCGGAAATCCGGTGCAATATGTATCCTGGATACACTCGATAGAAACAGTTCTAAAGGATTTCGAAATTGTAAGGAATAAACCAATATATAGGGCCATTATGCTAAGCATTAGACAAAAGGTGATAGGAGCCGCTGATACGGCCCTGATTTCATACAATGTTTTCGAAAACAATTGGCAGGAAATAAAAAGGACCCTACCTCTTCATTACGCGGGCAAAAGTGACATACAAACTCTCGAGCACCAGCCCAACCAGCTATCCCAGGGTTTATCAAAGGTCGATGAATTCTATGCATCTGTCAATCACCAACTTTCCCTGATAATTAAAAAACTGAAGACTGAGACATACAGCCAGGAAACCGTAACTGCCCTGATATAAGGTCATAGAAATCGAGCTTTAGATATGTTCATCACGGAACTCAGGGGAAACTTATCCCAAATAATGACTATACAAAAGCCTAGAACATTACCAGAGGCCTACTTAGCCTGCTTGGATTTACAAAATCTGACAAATGATATATATGGTATATATTGCAATCACGATCACCGAATCGCATTTCGATACCAGTTGGACTGAGTACCCAAAGCAGCAACCAGGTGCCTCAGAAGCCTGCTAGGATGACTCAGTATAATTCCGCAATATCTGTGAAAACCAAAGGAAGAATAGACGAAATTATTAGAAGATATGTGGAACTATTCGGTCCGCTTGACAACAAACAAGCAATAACAACCAGAATCCGCGCTGAGATCAGAACCATCACAGATAAGCCTATCTTATCCATATCCAGCACCGATGCGTGAATAAGTGAAGAATCAGGTAAAGGAATTATTGTCTGAGGAAATAATCCAACCATCGAAAAGCCTATTGGCTTTTCCGATTTGGGTAGTACCAAAAAAACCCAAGCCAAATGCGGAAAACCAATATCGAATGGTAATAGACTTTAAAAGGTTAAACGCGGCAACAATCCCAGACACATACCCCATTCCTTACATAAATACAACACTAGCTAGCTTAGGTGATGCAAAATATTTTACAACTGTAGATCTCACTTCAGGGTTCCACTAAATCCCAATGAAAAAATCAGAAGTCCCGAAAACTGCCTTTTCGACCATAAACGGAAAATTTGAATTTTTGAGACTTCCTTATGGTCTCAAGAACGCCCCCGCTATCTTTCGAAGAGTAATAGACGACGTATTAAAAGAGTTCTGTATACATCGACGACATAATCATCTTTGGGAAAAGTGAAGAGGACTGTTGGAATAATGTTATAACTATCTTCGATGTACTAGAAAAAGCAGGACTAAAGATTAATTTAGAATAAACACATTTTATGTGTAATAGCATATTGCAATCAGGATCACAGAATCGCATTTCGATACCAGTTAGACTGAGTAACCCAAGTAGCAACCAGCTGCCTCAGAGGCCTGCTAGGATGACTCAGTATAATCCTCACAGTTTCCCTAGGTATCAAGGAAATCACTGGACCAATAAACACCAAAGACCGTACCGCCACATAAACAACCAAGCAACACATCCACCACCATGCGTGTCTGCCTTAAAGCATGAGCCTATGGAAGTATACAAATCCCGCCAAGTTAACTATACGAACAGGCCAAAGCAGGAAATTAAAAGCAGCGGGTCAAACACAAGCAGCCTCGATTTTTTAATCTAGATACCGAACTTGCCGAACAGGAAACTGCAGAAGTAACTTTTGACGAGGCTATTGATAAGGTAAATTTTATGGAAGACAGCCATCAAGCCTTTCTCACATATCATATACTGCAAATAACGGCTTGAAATTAAAATTTTTAATTGACACGGGCTCCAGTAAAAATTTTTGCGGCCCAAATTAGCAGCAGCTGGTATTACTTTAGGGAAGCCATTTTTCGTCCGTTCAGCAGGAAGAAACTTAAAAATAGTTAAGAAAATAGTAGGACAATTTTTTGCAAACTTAGAAATAGATACAATATTGACCTTTTATATTCTTCCCGGCCTTAATATGTTTGATGGAATAATAGGCGACGACAGTCTCAATAGTTAGAGTAATAGTGGACCGTATAAACAACGTTTTAGTGATAAGAGAAAATGTGGAAGTGCCGATCGAGGAGAAATATTGTATGAATGTTAATTATCTTGCCGATGATACAATATCTGTGAAAAAAGGAAGGATAGACGAAATTAATAGAAGATATGTGGAGCTATTCGGACCGCTTGACAACAAACAAGCAATAACAACCAGAGTCCGCGCAGAGATCAGAACCAAATCCTAATGAAAAAATCAGAAGTCCCGAAAACTGCCTTTTCGACCATGAACGGGAAATTTGAATTAGGAATAATAATGTATAATGTTAGGAATAAAAATTATATACCAAAAAGATTATTAAAGGATGTCAAATGGCGAAGAGCGGTATCATCAACACAAACGTATTCAATCAAGCCGAGGTCAGCAGACTCATGGATGAGCTAGAAACACTACCCTATGGCAATGGAGTAGAAGCCATAGAATGCGGTACTCCATCCGTATATACGAATGGATTATTACTCCTCTACATTTTATCAATGCTGAAACTAAAAAGGGAAGTGTATAACCTACTCATAACAAAAGCTGCTATTTTTATCACCGAATGCGAAACGTTTGCAGTAACCAAGAACTGTCTTTCCATAAACAATTTGACGATTTGATCGATAACCAGGCATATGCAAGTACTTCTCTGAAATAAAATTCAGGCATTACCACCAGTGCTGTCTAATATAACTTCAAGGAACCTGTCGGTCGACATAGATTACGTTCATGAAATCAGCATAAGCAATACGGAAGCATCTTACGACTGCACTTAATATCACTCTCGGTATCAACTTAGGAACAGCATCTTTAATAGGACTTCGTATTGGAATTCTGTGGTACAGATTCACCAAGAAATTAAATCATCCTACAGTCATGGTATCACCAACCTTATCAGAGGGAGGAGTTAAAAATACCGACTTTGCCGAGTAGGCAGAAATTTCACACACACACACACACACACACACACATATATATATATATATATATATATATATATATATATATATATATATATATATATATATATATATATATATATATATATATATATATATATATATATATATATAAATGTATACAATCAAAAGTAACATTTGTACAAAAATATATATATAAAATAAGAAGTGTAACTACTATATGCGTTATAAAAATTATGTTTAATATCTTTTCTAAGTAATATTAAAAAAAAATTTACCTTAATACAAAAATATGAATATAAAAAAATCTCATCTAAGGTATGAAAGGTATTATAGTGGTCTTTACAAAAGTTACTGTATTTACAAAAACAAAATGCTTAATATTTATTTTAAGTAAAATTAAAATAAAAATAATAATAATAAAAATGTCTCCCCATAATTAATTAATACATAGAAATTAATAATTATATAAAATAAAACAACATTAAAAGAAGTAAAATTAAGTGCAATTAAGAATTTTTTATTTTTATGAAATATCATTATTTTTAAAAAAATAGAAGTTAAAAAAATTGTCGGCAGTATATTAAAATTTAAAGCAAATAGAGCACAAACAATAATAATAATAACATTAAAAGTATTGAAAAAATATTTATAATAATAATAAAATTATTATATTAATAATAATATTATTATTATTATAAAAAGAGAGAAATAATACGAAGTGCCTGCTAAAAAATACTTGTTCTGGATTTTAAAATGGCAACAAATTATCAACCATCACATCATACACTACACTTTGCCAGATCCGCTTGAACTGTCATAGTTTTCTTTTTGTATCCTAAGTACAATTTGCTTCAACAAAACGTTAATAAGGAAAAATCTTTCACGAGCAGCACGTTCAGTGATCTGCTACGGAATATATTTTCGATGAAGTGACTTAAACAAAGATTTTAAAACCAAAGCTACTCCATTGTACTAAAGTTACTTATATAACCAGGAGTTCTGTACACACGCCGTGACAAAATCTACCTGACAGCAAAAAAATTTGTTGTCGCCGGGTCAACATAAAGAGCTCACAAGTAGAGACCAAGACATACCGGACACGGCATATAAGACTAGAAGTTATACAACACTGATATCGAAACAGTAACGCAGTCATCAATATGGTATTACGGTAAACAAAAATTTAATCATCTATAATTACATACCAACATACTCCTCACTACACCACTAGCAGCAATACTCGCATCGGTCAACCACTAAAATCAATCTCGTAGTATCTGAAACAGCTTCAAGCATACCCATCAAAGTTCAAGTTTTAATCCATCTACTGTATAACACACCTCCACAACAAACAATTACAGCTAAAATCTGATAACGACTACTGATTATTCTTTTTCGCAAAGGGGGGAGAGATTTTATGAACAACCTTCGTAAATAATTTAAAATATAAGAAATATCAAAATGCTGACTAATATTTATAGTTATTGGATAGTTAAATTTAGTTGTTGTCAGCCAAATTGCTGACAGTAAATTCCTTAATGTAACTTGATCTTTAAAATTATTTTTGTTAATATATGTATTATTTGCTTTAAACTGCTGACGCTAGAATTTTATTATATTCACACAGGTAAATTCTAAAATGTTGCACTTAAGTTTTAAATTAAGATTTTGTAGGAAATGTGGCAAGGTCATTATTTTGTGTTCTGTAGTCAGACTATGCAAATGAAATGTAAGAAACTATTAAAAGGGCAAAAGTCGCAACAGATTATATTTTCTTGCAATTAAAAAACCAAACGTCTATTATTGATTCCACTGTCAACATAATTAAACAAGATAAGCATAGCACACAGAAGTAATCAGGGGAAATGATCAAAAATATTAATGAAGAAGCAAACGCGATAACCAAGGTGGCTGAACAAACTACTCAAACACAGCATATGTCGCTACTTGCAAAACAATTGCTATTAACAGTTTTAAACTTGCAAAGAGTAGCTGTTCATCACGGAAAAACTAGTCCTCTTCTATTATCTCCTCATCAACGTAGAAGTGAATTAACAATAATAAAGGCACATCTACCAAAACAACGCACACTTCCTATAGAAAATGACAACTTGATACAATTATATAAGCTAATGAAGGCCAAGGGAGCAGTAACAAGGGGTGAATTCATCTCATTTTGAAATCATGCTGTCACTTGTCGACTAAATATTCTTAGAACTTTTCAATGCGATTCCGGTTCCAACAATTAGAAATTACGTCTTAAAACCGTTAACAATCGACAACGTACGAGTTGCATCATATCCAAATATGATTGTATCGGCGTATATCCGACGTACAAAAAAATTATTTTTCAATATATATAAAATAAAACAATAAGGATTAATTTATTTTTTCATACAAATTTCTAATATTTTATTAAACTTCAAATTTACCTTTTTTGTGTAGTTCGATAAAAGCACGTAATGCTTGGGAGATATCTAATCATCGATTAAAACAAAATGTCTCACAAAACTTAACTAATAGTGGCAAAACAATATTTGTATTGTTAACGGTTTACTCGCTGAAAAGAACAAAAAGGCCTTCCAACAAGGATGAGAAAAAATGTATCAATCTGACACATAGAGAAACTAACAATTTGTACTTAAACATTGCCGGCCACCTTACAACGATAAGGGATGTTGCAAACAAGCACATACGTTTCAATAAATGAGCCAGTAAGGACTCCTTTTAAGGAAAAATAATATTTTTTTTTTTTATATTGAGTCACGAAGGACTCCTTTTGAACTAATTTTTTATTTAATGTTAAATGAGCCATTAAGGACTCCTGATAAAAAAAAATGTAAGTAATGAGCCATTAACGACTCCTGTTGATTTTATTTTGTTGAATTGAGTCATTAAGGACTCCTGTGGACTCTATAACAAATTTAAAATGGCGATAACCCCGAAATAACCCATCCTAAGATAGGGGAGTGCGCCAATGGCAGCCCAGGACTGGCGTTTATGCGACCTTTCATGATCAGTGGCATAACTTCAGGTCCTAAGACCAAGCTACACTGCCCGAATGATTGAAATTAGGGTCAGCTAATTGAGAGCCATGAAAGGACTCTAAAATTGAGTTAGCAACAGATGCGGACGGAGTTTTTATACATCTGATGTAAGCGAGCTGTGATAGTAATTTTTTGCGCCATATCATGAATCGACTCGAATTCCATTTGGCAATATTGCACATTGTCCACATTGAAAAGTGGTATTCGCAAACTTTTTGCAAACTCCTTGCAAATGTAGCTACTTTGGCAGCACACATCTAACACGGCACGCAACGGAAGCCGCGAACGACCCTGTCGTATATTCAGCCGAAGTGTAGGCGAAAGCGAAACGGACTGACGTAGCGGCAAAATTGTCGGAAGCGTTACCGATTTCTGTTGTTTGGCTTTCACTTTTGTCGATGAAGTTTTATGGTCATGAAGCAAAGAATTGTGGGTTTGTTTGCAATGCTTGCAAGTTGCCACACTCTTGCAATTTTTGCCAACATGCCCACTCGACAAGCAGCGAAAACAAATTCTATATACTGCCACCATTCAAAGTCTGCGCTCTAGACCCATATCCCTAAACTTGTAGCAAAATCGCAGAGGGTGATTTTTACCACAAATCGGACATTTCGATCCTCCACGACTTACGTTAGAGTGTGGAATGGCAGGGCTTGAATATGCGTCATGAGCCTGTACCACAGCCTTCAAGGTGAGGACCTCAGTTTCTTCGATTGCTGGGTTATTTTGGGGTGGATCGGAAATAGTTTCTCGATTTGTATTTGACACAGAAGGTGCCACTGTCAAAGGCTCTTCAATGCCTGTAGATGGCATCTTAACGGATGGATCAACTGGAACCACATCACAAATTGGTGCCGGATCGCTTGTTTCTATCGCCTCTTCGTAATCAAACAAACCATCATCAAAAAAGTCGGCTTGCAGGGCATTCTTGATAGAGTCCATGACGCTAGGAAAAGAAAGGTTAGTATATGTAAAATTGATCAAAAAAGTAAAGCTAAAACTATTATTCGTTCAATACAACAAGTTTGGTTATTGGACGATTTATTATCCCGTTTTGTGTGTGAATATCGGCAACACGAACATGGCCGTCAGTACCAGTATAAATCTTTGCCACTATTCCTAACTTCCACGATGTTGCCAGTAATTGTTCATTTTTTATTACTACCAGGTCATTTACTGCAACTTCTCTTTGGGGATATTGCCATTTGTAACGTTTGTGTAAACCTACGATATACTCCTCTTTCCATCTTTTACAAAATTCATGAATCAAAGCCTTTACTTTACGATGTCAATTTACTACACTGATAGGACTGTCATATATCGTCGGTTCCGGCGGTGCCAAAATGGCCGAGCATATCAAAAAGTGTCCTGGAGTTAAGGAAATCGGTTCACTAGGATTATCAGGCATAGGACATAAGGGACGAGAATTTAGACAAGCTTCTATTCTAGCCAAAATTGTTGGCAATTCTTCAAATGTGTAACGGCAAGATTGCATCTATTTTCAAAGATGTAATTTAAAACTTTTTACCCCAGCTTCCCAAAGGCCGCCCATATGAGGAACTCTAGCTGGTATAAAACGCCATGTTAAGCCTGTGTGGCCAAAAGTGGAACACATTCTTGCCTGACATTCTTTTTAAAAGGTTCGTCAGTCCCTTGCAATTTCGTTTGAAGCGCCAACAAAATTCGTACCATTGTCGGAAAACATGGTTAAGGACAACCTCTTCTTGAAAGCCGCTAAAAACGTATCAGTCGATAAGTCAGAGGCATCTTCTAAGTGTAGCGCTTTCGTAGAAAAGCATACAAAAATACAAACATACCCTTTCCTAATTCGACACGATTTTCCATTATTATTTTTTACATCAAAAGGTCCAGCGAAATCAACTCCGGTGGTTGTAAACTGCCGATCAAGGGTAGTGCGTTCTGGAGGAAAGGCAGCCATTATTTGACTGCAAGAACGCTGTCTATTAATTATACACCATTTGCATCGTCGAATTACCGTGCGAACCAAATTTCGCAATCGTGGTATCCAATATTCACAACGATATATCCGCAACATTAATTGGTTTCCACCGTGAATTGACATCAACTGTATAAATCCTGCCGTTTCGCGAAAGGACAGTCATATGGTAGAATAATAGGATACTGTTCACGATACGACAGTGAAGGTGATTTAAAAAGTCGCCCATTAATTCGCATCAATCCCAATTCGTCAAGAAAGGGATTTAAAGGTACTAAAGAACTTTTTGGCGACAAAGGGCTTCTTGTCCAAAAGATTCTTATACTCCTCAGCGTAATAGACCCTCTGAGCAATAACCGCTAAGCGTATTTTCACCATTTTAAGCTCATCCCTAGACACAAAAGCATCCTCATAGTTAAAATGACCTTTATGGGCTGGGAGCGCTAAGTGAAAAATTCGAAAAATATAAGCAATGACGCGCATAGCCCTGTCCAGTGATAAGAATCTTTCTAAGATGTCCCCGAATTCCGAAAAAATTATGCATCAACTTTTACGCTTTGACTTTCTACGTCAGAATCGAGATTTCCCAAAGTTGGTGTATACCAACGGTTTTGTTCTGCTGGTTTTAATCTGTCAAACAATAAACACGCCCAATAGCGATTTCAATTTAGTTCGGAGATAAATTACCCCGCGTATGCCTTTTCCGAGGCATCTGAAAAAATATGATGTTCGGCAGTCGAGTTTTTGTAATAGTTTACCCATCTTGGCACTTGAATAAAGTTACCTTGGTGAAAAAATTCAACAAATTTTAACCATTCCTTTTCCGTAGAAGGTGTCAACACGTCGTCCCAACCGATATTATCAAACCAAATGCGTTGCATAATTATCTTCGCCATGACAATTACCGGGCCTAACCAACCAACTGGATCAAAAAACCTAGTGATAGTTAATAATACTTCCCTTTTTGTGTAGGCAGATTTTACTTGCAAAGGACATATTTTGAAAAAAAACTTATCTAATTGAGCATTCCACAAAATCCCCAAAGTTTTGGAACAACTAGACTCTTCAAACGTCAAAACCCAAGTGATCTGAAGGCAATCCTCTCAAAATAGATCTCTCACTCGATGTCCACTTCCACCCGCAGCACCAACAAAGCACCTTAGATCTCATGCGACCTAGTCAAAATATCATCGACGTACATACCTTTCCTTAAAATTTCTGACGCTGAGGAAAGTTCATTCTCACAATCATCAGTCAATTGCAGCAAAGTCCTAATTGCCAGATAAGGTGCACAATTTAATCCAAAAGTTACTGTCTGTAACTCATAATCAATCATTTGGTGATCGGTTGTCGACCTATTAAGGATTCTCTGAAACGGGGTATGAGAAGAATGGACCCGAATCTGCCTATACATTTTTGAGATATCACAATTAAACACAAATTCGAATAATCGCCAACGCATTATCAAATTCACCAAATCAGCCTGCAAAGTAGGCCCTACGAGAATACAATCCTTCAAGCTATTGCCATTGGAGGTTTTATTCGATGCGTTAAAAACGACCCTTAGTTTTGTTGTTTTCCTTTCCGGCTTAATTACTGGGTGATGTGGCAAATAGCATGTACTCGTGACAGCATGATCATAAAGTCTTACCCGTTGTAAGTGACTCAATTCTAAATTAACGTTCATCACGTCATCATACATGCTCCTAATTTCAGGTTTACGAGAAAGGGAAGCCTCTATCCTCATAAATTGCCTCATAGTACTTAACCAAGATATGCCCAAATTAATCCCACGAGGAAATTCAGGCTTTAAGGTAGCGAAACGATGTATCTACCAGCAGAATCCCGGATAGTGGTATTATTATAAATCTCCTCGCAAATCTTGTCAGAAGGAGTCATAACCTTCTTTTTTCGGTTTCCTCTAATTCCCAAAATCTCAAAAGATTTTGATTCAAATTATCTTCTTCGGAAAAGGTAACGGCAGTCGAAAAAACGTTAATAGAATTATTAACTGTAGCTTCAATTGGACCTGTCAGAATCCATCCAAAAATAGTCTTCTGAGCCATTAGAGATCCAAAAATATTTTTGCGAACTTCGTCAAAAATTATTTTTGGATACAAATCAGCGCCAAGCAAAAGATCAACTGGCCTGCTCTTGTAAAAGTTGTATCGGCCAATTGAATGCCAGAAATTCACACCTAATATCTAAAGGACAATTAAATGTAGGTAAATTACTCGAAATTGATGGTAAAACAAGTGCCAAAGTTTTTAACTCAATTCTTTTACTCACTGGAGAACCCACTTTAATTGTGCAAATTTTCTTTGAAGTTGATGAAGCTTCTTTATTAACGCCGGAAATCTTTACATTCGCAGAATGTGAAGGAATTCGTAACTGATTTCGCAAACGTTCTGAAATAAATGAAGCTTTTGAAGCTGGGTCAATTGAGGCCCTTGCCGGATACGTAGTATCATGACAAAGTACGGACACCATAGCAGTTCCCAGTAAAACAGACGAATTTTGTGATATATGAAAAAGTTGACGATTCAAGTTAGTACGAGTGGTGGCTGACGTCGATGGCAATTGTGGTTCCATTTGCACAGCATTTACACTCTGGGTAGCACGTAAATTATTATCATTATTATTATTACTACTGTTATTATTATTGACAGTATTTTCCGCTGGCGAATTGCGATGAAGTAAGGTGTGATGTCTCTGATTACAAATAAAGCAATTATGTTCACTTTTGCAATCTTTGACTTCATGGGATTTCAATAAGCAGGTAACGCAGCAATGAAATCTTTTCACGGTAGAAAAACGCTCAGATATTGACAATTGTTTGAACCGACGACAGAATCGAAACAAATGCGATTGCTTAGAAGAAGCTGTATTAGACATATGCGACACTACTTTACGTTCAACAATTTTTTTTCTGTTTCCATACTTGTGAGATCGCGTATACAATCCAAAGTTTTAATTCGTTCTGCTAAGAAAATATCTAAGACCTTCCAAAGCGACAAAGCAGTTTTGTCCTTAATATTTTGCTCCCAAAATGTGACTGTTTGATTTGGCAATCGTTGAAGGTAAATAAAAACAATAATTGGATCCCAATTATTAGTATCTATTTTGTAAACTGACATAGCAGTTAAAAAACTATTAATACCGCGTTGTAAATTTTTTAAGCCCAAACTAGTTTCCTTTGTCATAGTGTCTAGGCTAAAAAGACTCTTTAGTTGATTATTAACCAACATTCGCGGATTCTCATAAGTGTCTTTTAAGTTTTCCACGTGATATCAAATCCACCATTAGTTAACGGACACTTCGAAACGATCGCCTTTGCCTCTTTCCCAGTTCTCTTGACCAAATAACATAATCTTTTAATATTACTGAGACGGCTATTGTTAATATATAAAGCTGTAAAAAGATCCCTAAAGGTTGGCCATGAAAGATAATCCGCATAAAAGATATCGGTATCACATGGTGGAAGAGGTAGATTATGGCAAGAATTACCGCCAACCGAATCTTCAAAACTTTTAAAACGTTTCGGTTCCGCCTTTGCCCCTAGTTCATCACGTTTCGTTTTGATCGCATTCATACACCTTACATACGCATTGAGGGTGCTCGCATATTTCCCTTCAGCAACTTCTAACACGCCAGATTTTATTTTTGGAGACGCTTCTAAATCAATTAAAAATTTCTCGTATTCTATTTTGACCTTTTCCCAAAGTTAATCTAATTCGCCACTCAATATCTCACTAGTATAGCCTTGATAATCTTCATCGCGAATTTTGTTAAAATTTACTTCAAATTTAAATATGGCATCTGAAGCACGAGTAAAATTTTCAAAATATTTTTCCGACATTTTGAAAAAAATTTAACTTTGCTTTAACTATATGGAGGAAGGCTTCGATAAATTCACAAAAGAAATAAAATTCAATAAAAAATTAACCAAACGAACTCAAAGAGAGCCAATTCGTCCAATAGTAGGGTGACCAATCAAATAAGTAAAAGAAGAATACTAACAAACAAAATGTTAACTCTCGTATTAAATTACACAAATCTCACTGGATAAATAAAATGAATCAAAATGTCAAGACAACCGAAATCACTGTAAATATAAGGTAATATAAAAATACAACAATATAAATTGATAAAACGAGTGTTTTCAAATAATATTAATTCTATTTTACACACGTATTCTTGCGAAAATTTCTGTATTGATTTCTCCGAAAAGATACCGCACTGTATAAAATTTAATGCACAAAATATCGAAATATTAACTCTTAAGGTTGTTTTTTTTTCAATTTATATATAATTAAGTTATATTTATTTAATTTATATTAAATCTGAGGTTGTCCGTCAACTCAGCTTTGATAAAATTGGTACTGATAATAAATTTCGGGCGATCATACACAATTAACGTACTGCTTTATCCTCTGTCGAACACAATAACCAATTTCTTGTTTATTTTACACACATACATATATGTACACTCGTGTGTATGTATGTATGTTTATAAATATAATAATTTTGTTTATGCTTAAACACAATTCACTTCTTTTCTAAATCAATTTTAGTAACCAGAATTTATCCTTTGCTTGAAGAAATGTAAAATTTGTTTTTTAACACGTTCACTGTCCACAGCCGTGGACGACAAGCACCAGCAGTCCACTGCCCATATATGGGCTGTTTACCCATACAAATTTTAAGAGCTTTAAAATTGTGAACGTTGAGAGAACATCGTTTATTTGACTTGGACTTCACAGAACAGACCATAAAAAACAAAATATGTACTGGGACATGGAGGAAATCTCGTTTTTTTTTTGACGTGGCCCTCGTCCGTATATTTTGCTTTTCGACTCATTATGGCTTAAAGTCTAATTATTAGTGTTTTATTTTGTCTTGATGAATAACGCTGTCTGTAAAAAAAGAAAATCGCTATAGAAAATGTATTATAAAAGCTATATGAGCAGTAGCGAAATGGCCATATGAATATGCTTTCCCCGCAGTAATACATTAAATTTTTTCAGTTTAAAATAATAAATATTTCATGAGAATATCATGAAACATTTATATTTGAAGGAATCAGGCACAATTAAAGTAAATTATTATAATAAAGATTCCAAATAATAAATTTTCTTGTTAAAGTATTTGCATGTGCACGTTTTGTATTTCTACAAATTGTTTACAATTTTCATTTTTATTTTTTCATTAAATCTTTCAAACACATATGAATGGTTTCCGATGGCAACCCTTATGTAGAAAAATTAAAGAAAAAATAAAAATAGTTAGTCAATGGTTACTGCGTTTTTGTAATAAAATTTTTGAGTTTTTTATGGCTTTTTTGCCTTATTGATTTAATGGAGTTCTCATTTAATTAATATGGCTTTTGGTATAAGACTCTGAGGTTTTCTTTACAAAATTTGGGTAAAATCCACTGATGAGCTATATGAGCAGTAGCGAAATGGCCGTATGGATATGCTTTCCCCGCAGTAATACAATAAATTTTTTAGTTTAAAATAATAAATATTTCATGAGAATATCATGAAACATTTATATTTGAAGAAATCAGGCACAATTAAAGTAAATTATTATAATAAAGATTCCTAATAATAAATTTTCTTGTTAAATATATTGAGTTAAGCGACTAAAGTTCTGTATTAAGTAATTATAGTTAACGAAACATAATTCTTAGTTCAATAACCATAAATAATTATTGTTGACAAAACATAAACAAATATTTTTGTTTTTATAAAGGCAAAAATATTGAGTTCAGCAACTGCACAAAAACAATCATTTTGGGTCAGTTCCGTATAGTGTATTAAGCTAAATTTATTTAATTTTAAGCCATTTTGTTAATGAAGGTTAGTGTATAAGAAAGAATAAAATAAAGAAATATAATTCATTTGTTATAAGGCATTTAATGTGTTTTATTAACATAATTGAACAGCATTCTTCAGGTTAAAGTGCTTGAAGAACAACAAAGGCAAAGAGGATAATAATTCAGATTTATGCGTTTGAATTAATTTATCCTCTAGCCGCAATATAAAAACTAACAATTGTAATTTTGTTGAAAACTGAAAAAAAACTATAAAATCACGAATTAAATTTTTACCAAAATTTAAAAAAAATTAATTTTACAAATAAATATAATTGCAATAAACAAAAAGAAAAAAGTTAATGAAACACCGAATATGCGTGTGTCTGACGTGGAAATCGTGATCAACAACGCCAAATAAAACAATTGGCAGCAACCGCAACAACAACAAGGGGCATTCCCATTACAATTGGATTTTCGCTCCGGAACAACCGGAATCAATCTCAGCCAAAGATTGTCGACTCTGCAACAGCTATATAAACCGAAAGTTACATAGGGTCTACATTAGAGAAAACATCTGAGATGAGAACGTCAAATACCATCGCTGAGAGAATTCTGTTACGTGTAGACTTAAAATTAGTGTTATTGCAATCTTACAAGAGTTCTTATCAGATATTTCATTGAGATTAACTGCCAAATATCAAAAAAAACTATGTATTTGTAAGCAAAATATGAAATATCTCATGCACAAATTATTGAAAATAATTAGTTTTAAACAAACTTTCGTTTACGTACAACAAAATTTTTTTTCTTTCTTGTGATTTATAAATTTTTATAAGATTAAGAGAAATACGTGTTCCCCTTGTACGATATTAAGATTAAAGGGCGGTTTACATGGTCACAGAAGTCTTACCACATGTCAAATTTTTGTGCAGAATAGTACCGGTGGGATCGTATAAGCGAAATATGTAATGAGTCTGCACAAATTGAGAGCAAATACGGATGAAGATTTGACGGTCGTATGGCTATCTCTGTTTTTTGGAAATTATCAAAAGACAATATGAATCATCAGATCAGAGATGCATTTTTCCGCTAGTTTAGTTTTAGTGTGTTTTATCCATACCAATTGTGTAAACGCGAAAAAATCTGTCGTAAGGTTTTTTACTCGCATTTTTAAAATACGGATGGAATTTCATATTATTTTCTCTTGAATTTTACGTACGTAAAGTCGTATTGTATAAACCACAGGGTATACAGAGGTGAAACCCTTGGCACTTGAAAAACAATATAATCAGGTTTTCTGTAGGTTCTCAAGAAAGAGACAAATATAGTGCTATTTTTTTACGAACAAGTGATAATAAACAAAACAAAAACTAGATATTTTACAAGAAAACATAAAGCACAAAAAGCTTTAGCTACAAAAAAGTAATAAATTTCAGTGAAAATAAATAAATAAATTATTAAATTGTTAAAAAATATGATATGATATAGTTTAACGAGAAAATTGCAGCATTTAAAAGTGAAAACTTCTTTAAATCTGCAGTGTTTTTTGAACGCAGAAACGTGTGACCTGTTGCAAAAATGCACTATCATTATTGGTGTGTTAACACACAAAATTAATCAAAAGTTGGAGAAAATTGAATTTACAAAAACATGAATTGATTTTGGAATAACGTATTTACACCATTTGCATAAAGATTTTGATAAAAAATTTTTCGAAGTTTTCAAGTCGTTGGCTGAGGTAATTGATTATTTGCTAAATGTGTGGAAAGCTGGATGGAATTCTGGAACTAAATGAAATCTCTGAGCCAATGATTAGAACAATCAAAATGAAATGATATTTATTTCGATTGCTCAAGAAAGAAACAAATACCCCACCAGGAAATGGAGAGAAAAGAATCAAAAATTACCTGTAGGTAAGCCCACCCTAGTAAAGACTCCTTGGCAAATTATCTTTGGGTATAGATCTACTCCAATAACGACATCTATAGAGGCCGCTTCATAAAATTTGGAGTCTGCCAGGAAGAGATCACGAAAATTTTTTTTTGAACGTATCCGGAAGAGACTGAGTCGGAGTACGAAGATTTATACCGGTGTCAACCCTAAAGGTACCATCGATTTTTGAGTTAGAATCGAACCTCGACTTTAAGACGATAGGACAAATTGTCTCGTCATGTAGACTATATGCGGTCAAATTTAATTTGTCAACTAATTTCTTTGAAACACGGCTAACAGGGGATGCTGAATCCAGTAAACAACGAGCGTGTGAAGTTGTGAACCCAATTTTCACCAAAACTGTTGGAAGCAATATAAGGGTGTTTTGGCGGATGATCTCGGTCAGAGACGTCGACTTTGGATTGGACGTGGTCGATGAACGATGGCTATTCTTAGGAGTTGACAATTTCTGTTTCTTTGACGAATTTGCTGTACGTGCTTCCGGCGACGTTGAATATGCTCGTGAACGACAACAAGACCTGGAGGATGAGCGAGATATTGCAAGGTCTCTGAATAATCGAGGGTTGACATGCAGCAGAGTATGGTGAAATTTGTGGCAATGCTTGCATCTGTGGGTGGAAGTACAGGAGCTCGAAGAGTGGTCATGTGCCAAGCAGTTTCGACAATACTTATTCTTGTGTACGGCGCTAATCCGATCCGACATGTTCATTGAAAGGCATTTATGGCAGGTGCGAAGCGGATGTGGTTTTTTGCAAATACGGCAAATATAATTTTTACGGCATTCAAGTGACTTCTTGGAGGCTGACGTAGACTTATCGGATATTTTTGGCATTGTGGGCTGAAAATACTATAAGAATGGAGATATAATATAAATGGTTTAAAGGAGAAATTAAAGAAATAAAGAAAAATTAAGTTTCTGAAGGCAGTAGTATTAGCTTGACTATGGGTCTAGTTATCAAACCCCGCTGGGTAAGGATGTCAGCTACTCGCACGCGATTGTCTAACCCGAAATAGATTTAGACAACCCCACCAAGACGCCACAAATTTGGCGGCATATTATCCTCCTTGATCACTACCAGTACCCCTTCGGTGATATTAACTACGGGTCTTTTCCATTTAATCCTTTTTTGCATTTCTTTCAGGTATTCATTTTTCCACCGGAAGCAAAAATGTTGGTGGATTATTTTTAACTTTTGCCATCTATTGGCTATGGATATTGACAAGTCGTTCAGAGAAGGATCAACCGGTGCAAGAATCGGAGTACCAATCAGGAAATGTCCCGGAGTCAAAGCGGAAAGATCCGTAGGATCCGTGGAGATAGGCGAAAGAGGTCTGGAATTTAGACATGATTTGATTTTGGATAGCAACGTAGAAAGTTTAAAGCTTTTTACGCCAGCTTCCCAGAGGCCACCCATATGCGGAGCTCTAGCCGGAATAAAATGCCACGAAATATTTTGGTGCGCATAATTGGCTAGAATACATTGTTGGGAGGTTTTAATAAACTCTCGAGCAAGGGATCTAGAAGCGCCAACGAATGTAGTGCCATTGTCCGAGTGCATATGAAGCGGACATCCCCGTCGCGATACGAAGCGGCTAAATGCTGCCAGAAAGGCCTGAGTGGTCAATTCAGTGGTGGCTTCTAAATGGATTGCTTTTGTAGCGAAACAAACGAATACGCATACGCAGCCTTTCGAAACACGACAGGCACATCCAGAATAACTCTTGATATCGAATGGCCCAGTTAAATCTACACCTGTATGTGTGAACGGACGACCGATCTCGGTTCGTTCGGAAGGCAAACCTGCCATTATTTGCTCTTGGCAGCGTTTCTTATAAATTGCGCATATTTTGCACTTGTTAATATTTGACTTTATTAAATTTTTTGCCTTCGGGATCCAATAGCGTGTTCTTAAGAGACGCAGAACCAACTGATTTCCACCGTGTAGTGTAATTTCATGGATAAATTTTACCAGAAGCCTGGAGAATTGGGAAGTATACGGTATAATAACTGGACGTTTCTCATCGTAAGACAAGCCAATTGCAGATTCTAGCCGGCCGCAAGAACGGATTATGCCTTTTTGGTCTACGAAGGGATTTAAATTCAACAAAACACTGGATTTAGATATGGGCTGTTTTGAAGTAAGCGCCTTGTATTCATTTGGATACGAAGCCTTTAGGCAGACAGAAATGAGAAGATCCCGCACATCGTTAACTTTGGAACTAGAAAGGATCGTTGAATCATGGTGAAAACTGGAACGATGTCGATGGTGAGTTCGCAAGAAAAAACGATAGACATATGCCATAACCCGCATTGCCTTGTGAAAAGAAGAAAACCGTTCCAAGATATCCTCAAAGTCTGTAAAATAAGAAAAATGTACTCGTATCGGTTTTGCTTCTAGTCCAATACTGGGAATGTTTAAAGGTTTGAAATCAGACCATTGAGAATCCCCTTTATGAAGCCAATGAGGTCCAAACCACCATAAATCGTTGTTTTTAAGTTCTTGAGGACGAATCCCTCGGCTAGCCAAATCTGCTGGATTCGTTTCAGAATTGACATAGTGCCACTTTGAATAATCTACCACCTGAGTAATTTTCGATACTCTGTTCGCCACGAAATTTAACCAGCCAACCAAGATAAGACTATAGTTGAATCAGTCCAGCAATAAATGGAGTAAGCTTCAACATTCAGCCTTGGCAATAACTGCTCTATCATGTCTGCTAAAAGAACTGCCCCACAGAGTTCGAGTCGCGGAATGGACAGCGTTTTAATAGGAGCCACTTTAGTTTTGGATGAAATAAGATGAGTATAAATGGACGAGGACTTTGTTATTCGTACATATATTGCTGCAGCGTATGCCCTTTCAGAAGCATCGCTGAATCCATGGAATTGGATTTCGGAACTTGAACAGTAACCAACCCATGGAGGAATACGAATGGTATTGATAACGGAATAATTGGACTGAAAGAACTTCCATTCTTTAAGCGTATCTGACTTAAGAATTTCATCCCAGCCAGTGCCATCTCTCCATATTCTTTGCATCAAAATTTTTGCTAAAATAATGCAAGGTGCGAGCCAACCAGCAGGATCAAACAATTTAGCAATTTGGGACAAAACTTCTCGTTTTGTGAATTTCGAATTTTCCGGTAACGCACTCGCAGAAAAATAGAAATCATCGGAGCATGCATTCCAACAGATACCTAAAGTTTTTGCCGAGCTATTGTCCTCAAACTTCAAAAAGTTTTCATGTAGTAAATAGTCCGGCGGGATATCTGCTAAAATATCTACGAAATTCGACGTCCACTTCCTTAGCGAAAAACCAGCGTATTCTAAAGCATGAATTAGCTCGTGTTTAGCCTTTAAGGAGTCTTGTTTTGTATGAGCTCCAGCTAGGACATCGTCTACATACATTGAATTTCGGAGAATTTCACTAGCAATCGGATAAGTTAACTGAACGTCTTCTGCTAGTAGCAAGGTAAAGCGCAATTGACACCGAATGTGACAGTTTTTAGTTCATAATCGCAAACCGGGTTATTTGGATCGCTTCTGAATAAAATTCGTTGAAACTTAGTATGGTCAGGATTTACTAGAATTTGCCTATACATTTTTTGGATATCAGCATTGAAAACGAATTGGAAAAACCGCCGTTTAAGAATTAGAATAGTAAGATCATTTTGAAGAACCGGTCCGACATGCAGTAAGGAATTCAGACTTTGGCCATTAGATGAAGGTGCTGAAGTGTTGAAAACAACCCGAACTTTCGAAGTGACTTTATCGAGTTTTATAACGGCATGGTGTGGCAAATAGTACGCGTTTTCGTTGACTGAAAACTTGGAAGCGTCGTCAACTTTAGTCATGTGGCCAAGCTCCTCATACTCCAGAACAACTTTGTCGTAATCGAGTTTAAAGTTCGGGTTTCGAAGTAGCCTAGCCTCGTTTCGAAAAAACTGTGCCATCGCGCTAGACCTAGAGTGGCCAATATCGAGGATATTTGTAAGCTCTTCTTTAAATGGAAGCGACACTACGTACCGACCCTCCGAATTTCTCTTTGTGGTACGAACGTAAAAATCTTCACAAGCCTGATCTGACTTAGACATGTACTTCTTCCGGGGAAGATTCTCCACCTCCCAAAAACGAGAAATCGCCTTATCCAAGGAAATTTCACAGAAATGTGAAGCAAAATTGGCTCCTGACTTGGACTCGCAAGCAACTGGACCAGTCAGAATCCACCCGAAGATAGTTTCCTGAGCTATTAAAGACCCGCAAACCTTATGTTTTATCCCGGAACGGATGATTAATGGAAAAACATCACCTCCAATCAACAGATCTATTTTCGAACTAGAATTGAATCCTGGATCTGCGAGTGGAATCTTAGGAAGGTCCCCGAACAAAGAATTTGTAATTGTCTGTGACGGAAGTTTACTAGAAAGTTGAGGTACCACCAAAGCCGTTACTGATAAATGAACTTTGACATTTAACTGTGAACCCAATTCTAAAGCACATAGACGTTGCACCTTGGCCGAAATAGTATTGTTTAGACCAGAAACTTGTGCTTTAGTGCGCTTAGAGGGAAGTTGGAGAAGATTAAACAATCGCTCCGAAATGAAAGAACCCTCGGATCCAGAGTCTATCAAGGCTCGTGCTTGATATTTTGTCCCCAAGTGACAGATATTCACCCATGCAGTTCCCAATAAAACGCTCTTGGAATTTGTAGCGAAACACGATTGTACTGTACTAGAACTAGAATGGTTAGCGGACTGTAGATTACCGGAAGTAGAAGGTGAAAAAGAATTCGAACTTGGATTTAGGTTACTTCTTGAAACTGTCACCTGAGTGGTTTGACTCATGGTTTCCAATTCTCGATGCAGAAGAGTATTATGTTTTTTCTGACATTTAAAACAACTATTTTTGCTAGTGCAGTTCTTCACGCTGTGAGTTTTCGAAAAACAGTTGAGACACAAACCTTCCCTTTTTTGGTGATTCATCCCCAAAAATTTCGGACACTTTCTTATAGCGTGAATTTGGTTTGTACAGAGTTGGCAATTAGGGCCCAAAACCTTGGCTTGAAAGCTATGAACCTTTTTATTTGAACTTGCGTTTGACTGGGATTTGAATTTGACATCATTATTTTTAAAATTAATTGAACCACGGATTTCCAAAACAGATTCTAAAGTTCTATAACGACTTGTGAGGAATTCATCCAGTTGCGACCATTTAGGGAGAGCTGTTTTATCCTTCAACCCTTGCTTCCATAAAGTGAGTGTATTCTCTGGAAGCTTATTTGTACATATGAAGACAAAAATTTGATCCCAACTGGAAACGTCAATGTCGTCAATGTCGTATAATTGCAATATAGATATACAGGAATTCATTTTGCTCTGCAATTGCTTTAAAGCTTTGCCCGATTCGGAAGAAGGGTTCTGAATGTTAAAGAGAACTTTTAATGGCCATTTACAAGAACTCGTCGGTTTTCAAACCGTAAACAAAGATTCTTCCAAGCTAAATCTAAGCCTTGGTGGGTCAGTAGACTCTTCCGAACAATTTCCCTAGCTTCGCCCTTGGTTTTTTGTGTCAAGTAGAACAATTTCTCGACATTGCTAGCTTTAGAATTGGAGACTACTGCAGTGAACGTATCACGGAAAGTCGGCCAGGAATCATAGTCACCATGAAAAGTTTCAATTTCTATAGGAGGTAAACTAAGGGCGCGTTGGTCTTTGTTTTTGATGTCTCGAGAACTGGTAGATAACCCAGGATTGGATGTTAAGGCAGTTTGTCGCAGTACCTCAGAAATCTCGGACAATTTTGTCAGACAATTACAGTACGTGGTATGTGTACTCTTATACTTGAGCTTGACTGACTCCAAATCAGTCTGTGCATCGTTATCATCTGCCTCTTTCTCTGCCTCAAGCAGAAACTGCTCGTACGCCGTTTTAATTCACGACCATGTAGACTTTAGCTCACCTTGGTGAATCTCAATTGAGTGACATGACGCCACCGGAAACTTATTCTCACTAAGGTCTGACTCGAATTCAACGATACTATCGGCCAAACGAATGAATTGATCCAAAGACATTTTGAGAAAAAAAAGCAAAAGCCCAAGTAACCAACACGAAGCAATAAAAATATGTAAAAATATTATACAGTATTTGGCAAAAACTCAGTAAAGAAAAGTTTCCAGTCTAGATGGACTACTAGTGTTAGCCAATAAAATGAACAAATATCCAAAAAACTATAAACTTAAGTTTTCCTTTCCAAGCAAAGTCGAAGAAACAGAAGGTAATTTGGCTTTACAAAATTTTTATATATATATATATATATATTAATCACACGTTGAAGTAACAATAAGCCCCCATGAATACAGCTTCACTTTATTGGAAACCAAATTAACTTCCTTGGAAATAATCAATGATATTAGGTCAGTTCGTCACCATCAGATGGAACACCAGAAAAATCAACTAAGTTATTGTGTTAAAACTTTACTCCACAATTAATAGAAAGCAGGAGTCAACACAATGAAGCTGATTTACACGTCCATGATAGTGACCAATATGGCTACTGCAGAAGAATTTTTAATGGTTCCGTTTATATCACTCCCGTAAATAATTTATTCACAATATTAGGCTTAATTTTGTTGAGCTTCTTATCTACGTTGTTTAATTTTTGCTCTTTTATAATAAATATTGAATTTTATTTAATATGCTTTTTTGTAATTTTGTTTTTTCTTTTATGTATGCATCAAAGCAAACTATGAACTTATCATTGAAAACCGCAATTCTTTTCACTAGTTGATTTAAATGCACTTTCAAGACAACTAACGAATGTTAGCAGCAAAATACACAACGTACCTTAGTAATGATGAAATGATGTGTTTATGTATGTATGTACGTTTGTGTTTGGTGACAACTTGTACTCCGGCAATGTAATCTCAGAGAATTTATTTATTTGTTGTTATTCCGATCCGGCTCGAATGGACCAAATGATTATTTGCTAAATGTGTGGAAAGCTGGATGGAATTCTGGAACTAAATGAAATCTCTGAGCCAATGATTAGAACAATCAAAATGAAATGATATTTATTTCGATTGCTTTTGTATGTTGGTTGTTGAAAGTACCAAAGCCAATAATTTTTGACCAAAACGGAAACCAACTTGTTAGACCCCTTTTACCTCGTTAACCGATTATTTAGGCTTTATGCGAGAGAGAGAAAACGTTGAATTGGAAGAATTCAGCTTTTATATATAAGTTAAAGAAAAAAAGGGAAAAAATTACTCAACACAATTTATTTATAATAAAAATGGGCCATTGACATTAACAGTAATAGAAAACATATATGACGATTATCAACCAATTGTTACACAAAATCAATCAATCAATTTGTTACAAAAGGAATAAGAAGAATGGAATATGTATTAGGCAGCAATTTATTAAAAGCTAACTTGCATGGGTATGTAAAAATTTTTTTATGACCAAAAGGCAGATATAATTTTATCTCCTGATTTCTTTAATAGTTTCTTATTTGGATCGCTTCTGAATAAAATTCGTTGAAACTTAGTATGGTCAGGATTTACTAGAATTTGCCTATACATTTTTTGGATATCAGCATTGAAAACGAATTGGAAAAACCGCCATTTAAGAATTAGAATAGTAAGATCATTTTGAAGAACCGGTCCGACATGCAGTAAGGAATTCAGACTTTGGCCATTAGATGAAGGTGCTGAAGCGTTGAAAACAACCCGAACTTTCGAAGTGACTTTATCGAGTTTTATAACGGCATGGTGTGGCAAATAGTACGCGTTTTCGTTGTCTGAAAACTTGGAAGCGTCGTCAACTTTAGTCATGTGGCCAAGCTCCTCATACTCCAGAACAACTTTGTCGTAATCGAGTTTAAAGTTCGGGTTTCGAAGTAGCCTAGCCTCGTTTCGAAAAAACTGTGCCATCGCGCTAGACCTAGAGTGGCCAATATCGAGGATATTTGTAAGCTCTTCTTTAAATGGAAGCGACACTACGTACCGACCCTCCGAATTTCTCTTTGTGGTACGAACGTAAAAATCTTCACAAGCCTGATCTGACTTAGACATGTACTTCTTCCGGGGAAGATTCTCCACCTCCCAAAAACGAGAAATCGCCTTATCCAAGGAAATTTCACAGAAATGTGAAGCAAAATTGGCTCCTGACTTGGACTCGCAAGCAACTGGACCAGTCAGAATCCACCCGAAGATAGTTTCCTGAGCTATTAAAGACCCGCAAACCTTATGTTTTATCCCGGAACGGATGAATAATGGAAAAACATCACCTCCAATCAACAGATCTATTTTCGAACTGGAATTGAATCCTGGATCTGCGAGTGGAATCTTAGGAAGGTCCCCGAACAAAGAATTTGTAATTGTCTGTGACGGAAGTTTACTAGAAAGTTGAGGTACCACCAAAGCCGTTACTGATAAATGAACTTTGACGTTTAACTGTGAACCCAATACCAAAGCACACAGACGTTGCACCTTGGCCGAAATAGTATTGTTAAGACCAGAAACTTGTGCTTTAGTGCGCTTAGAGGGAAGTTGGAGAAGATTAAACAATCGCTCCGAAATGAAAGAACCCTCGGATCCAGAGTCTATCAAGGCTCGTGCTTGATATTTTGTCCCCAAGTGACAGATATTCACCCATGCAGTTCCCAATAAAACGCTCTTGGAATTTGTAGCGAAACACGATTTTACTGTACTAGAACTAGAATGGTTAGCGGACTGTAGATTACCGGAAGTAGAAGGTGAAAAAGAATTCGAACTTGGATTTAGGTTACTTCTTGAAACTGTCACCTGAGTGGTTTGACTCATGGTTTCCAATTCTCGATGCAGAAGAGTATTATGTTTTTCTGACATTTAAAACAACTATTTTTGCTAGTGCAGTTCTTCACGCTGTGAGTTTTCGAAAAACAGTTGAGACACAAACCTTCCCTTTTTTGGTGATTCATCCCCAAAAATTTCGGACACTTTCTTATAGCGTGAATTTGGTTTGTACAGAGTTGGCAATTAGGGCCCAAAACCTTGGCTTGAAAGCTATGAACCTTTTTATTTGAACTTGCGTTTGATTGGGATTTGAATTTGACATCATTATTTTTAAAATTAATTGAACCACGGATTTCCAAAACAGATTCTAAAGTTCTATAACGACTTGTGAGGAATTCATCCAGTTGCGACCATTTAGGGAGAGCTGTTTTATCCTTGAACCCTTGCTCCCATAAAGTGAGTGTATTCTCTGGAAGCTTATTTGTACATATGAAGACAAAAATTGGATCCCAACTGGAAACGTCAATGTCGTATAATTGCAATATAGATATACAGGAATTCATTTTGCTCTGCAATTGCTTTAAAGCTTTGCCCGATTCGGAAGTAAGGTTCTGAATGTTAAAGAGAACTTTTAACTGGCCATTTACAAGAACTCGTCGGTTTTCAAACCGTAAACAAAGATTCTTCCAAGCTAAATCGAAGCCTTGGTGGGTCAGTAGACTCTTCCGAACAATTTCCCTAGCTTCGCACTTGGTTTTTTGTGTCAAGTAGAACAATTTCTCGACATTGCTAGCTTTAGAATTGGAGACTGCTGCAGTGAACGTATCACGGAAAGTCGGCCAGGAATCATAGTCGCCATGAAAAGTTTCAATTTCTATAGGAGGTAAACTAAGGGCGCGTTGGTCTTTGTTTTTGATGTCTCGAGAACTGGTAGATAACCCAGGATTGGATGTTAAGGCAGTTTGTCGCAGTACCTCAGAAATCTCGGACAATTTTGTCAGACAATTACAGTACGTGGTGTATGTACTCTTATACTTGAGCTTGACTGACTCCAAATCAGTCTGTGCATCGTTATCATCTGCCTCTTTCTCTGCCTCAAGCAGAAATTGCTCGTACGCCGTTTTAATTCACGACCATGTAGACTTTAGCTCACCTTGGTGAATCTCAATTGAGTGACATGACGCCACCGGAAACTTATTCTCACTAAGGTCTGACTCGAATTCAACGATACTATCGGCCAAACGAATGAATTGATCCAAAGACATTTTGAGAAAAAAAAGCAAAAGCCCAAGTAACCAACACGAAGCAATAAAAATATGTAAAAATACTATACAGTATTTGGCAAAAACTCAGTAAAGAAAAGTTTCCAGTCTAGATGGACTACTAGTGTAAGCCAATAAAATGAACAAATATCCAAAAAACTATAAACTTAAGTTTTCCTTTCCAAGCAAAGTCGAAGAAACAGAAGGTAATTTGGCTTTACAAAATTTTTATATATATGTATATATTAATCACACGTTGAAGTAACAATAAGCCCCCATGAATACAGCTTCACTTTATTGGAAACCAAATTAACTTCCTTGGAAATAATCAATGATATTAGGTCAGTTCGTCACCATCAGATGGAACACCAGAAAAATCAACTAAATTATTGTGTTAAAACTTTACTCCACAATTAATAGAAAGCAGGAGTCAACACAATGAAGCTGATTTACACGTCCATGATAGTGACCAATATGGCTACTGCAGAAGAATTTTTAATGGTTCCGTTTATATCACTCCCGTAAATAATTTATTCACAATATTAGGCTTAATTTTGTTGAGCTTTTTATCTACGTTGTTTAATTTTTGCTCTTTTATAATTAATATTGAATTTTATTTAATATGCTTTTTTGTAATTTTGTTTTTTCTTTTATGTATGCATCAAAGCAAACTATGAACTTATCATTGAAAACCGCAATTCTTTTCACTAGTTGATTTAAATGCACTTTCAAGACAACTAACCAATGTTAGCAGCAAAATACACAACGTACCTTAGTAATGATGAAATGATGTGTATATGTATGTATGTACGTTTGTGTTTGGTGACAACTTGTACTCCGGCAATGTAATCTCAGAGAATTTATTTATTTGTTGTTATTCCGATCCGGCTCGAATGGACCAAATGATTATTTGCTAAATGTGTGGAAAGCTGGATGGAATTCTGGAACTAAATGAAATCTCTGAGCCAATGATTAGAACAATCAAAATGAAATGATATTTATTTCGATTGCTTTTGTATGTTGGTTGTTGAAAGTACCAAAGCCAATAATTTTTGACCAAAACGGAAACCAACTTGTTAGACCCCTTTTACCTCGTTAACCGATTATTTAGGCTTTATGCGAGAGAGAGAGAAAACGTTGAATTGGAAGAATTCAGCTTTTATATATAAGTTAAAGAAAAAAGGGAAAAAAGTACTCAACACAATTTATTTTATTATAAATAAATTGTGGGCCATTGACATTAACAGTAATAGAAAACATATATGACGATTATCAACCAATTGTTACACAAAATCAATCAATCAATTTGTTACAAAAGGAATAAGAAGAATGGAATATGTATTAGGCAGCAATTTATTAAAAGCTAACTTGCATGGGTATGTAAAAATTTTTTTATGACCAAAAGGCAGATATAATTTTATCTCCTGATTTCTTTAATAGTTTCTTATTTGGTTCGCTTCTGAATAAAATTCGTTGAAACTTAGTATGGTCAGGATTTACTAGAATTTGCCTATACATTTTTTGGATATCAGCATTGAAAACGAATTGGAAAAACCGCCATTTAAGAATTAGAATAGTAAGATCATTTTGAAGAACCGGTCCGACATGCAGTAAGGAATTCAGACTTTGGCCATTAGATGAAGGTGCTGAAGCGTTGAAAACAACCCGAACTTTCGAAGTGACTTTATCGAGTTTTATAACGGCATGGTGTGGCAAATAGTACGCGTTTTCGTTGTCTGAAAACTTGGAAGCGTCGTCAACTTTAGTCATGTGGCCAAGCTCCTCATACTCCAGAACAACTTTGTCGTAATCGAGTTTAAAGTTCGGGTTTCGAAGTAGCCTAGCCTCGTTTCGAAAAAACTGTGCCATCGCGCTAGACCTAGAGTGGCCAATATCGAGGATATTTGTAAGCTCTTCTTTAAATGGAAGCGACACTACGTACCGACCCTCCGAATTTCTCTTTGTGGTACGAACGTAAAAATCTTCACAAGCCTGATCTGACTTAGACATGTACTTCTTCCGGGGAAGATTCTCCACCTCCAAAAAACGAGAAATCGCCTTATCCAAGGAAATTTCACAGAAATGTGAAGCAAAATTGGCTCCTGACTTGGACTCGCAAGCAACTGGACCAGTCAGAATCCACCCAAAGATAGTTTCCTGAGCTATTAAAGACCCGCAAACCTTATGTTTTATCCCGGAACGGATGATTAATGGAAAAACATCACCTCCAATCAACAGATCTATTTTCGAACTAGAATTGAATCCTGGATCTGCGAGTGGAATCTTAGGAAGGTCCCCGAACAAAGAATTTGTAATTGTCTGTGACGGAAGTTTACTAGAAAGTTGAGGTACCACCAAAGCCGTTACTGATAAATGAACTTTGACGTTTAACTGTGAACCCAATACCAAAGCACATAGACGTTGCACCTTGGCCGAAATAGTATTGTTTAGACCAGAAACTTGTGCTTTAGTGCGCTTAGAGGGAAGTTGGAAAAGATTAAACAATCGCTCCGAAATGAAAGTACCCTCGGATCCAGAGTCTATCAAGGCTCGTGCTTGATATTTTGTCCCCAAGTGACAGATATTCACCCATGCAGTTCCCAAAAAACGCTCTTGGAATTTGTAGCGAAACACGATTGTACTGTACTAGAACTAGAATGGTTAGCGGACTGTAGATTACCGGAAGTAGAAGGTGAAAAAGAATTCGAACTTGGATTTAGGTTACTTCTTGAAACTGTCACCTGAGTGGTTTGACTCATGGTTTCCAATTCTCGATGCAGAAGAGTATTATGTCTTTTCTGACATTTAAAACAACTATTTTTGCTAGTGCAGTTCTTCACGCTGTGAGTTTTCGAAAAACAGTTGAGACACAAACCTTCCCTTTTTTGGTGATTCATCCCCAAAAATTTCGGACACTTTCTTATAGCGTGAATTTGGTTTGTACAGAGTTGGCAATTAGGGCCCAAAACCTTGGCTTGAAAGCTATGAACCTTTTTATTTGAACTTGCGTTTGATTGGGATTTGAATTTGACATCATTATTTTTAAAATTAATTGAACCACGGATTTCCAAAACATATTCTAAAGTTCTATAACGACTTGTGAGGAATTCATCCAGTTGCGACCATTTAGGGAGAGCTGTTTTATCCTTCAACCCTTGCTCCCATAAAGTGAGTGTATTCTCTGGAAGCTTATTTGTACATATGAAGACAAAAATTGGATCCCAACTGGAAACGTCAATGTCGTATAATTGCAATATAGATATACAGGAATTCATTTTGCTCTGCAATTGCTTTAAAGCTTTGCCCGATTCGGAAGTAAGGTTCTGAATGTTAAGGAGAACTTTTAACTGGCCATTTACAAGAACTCGTCGGTTTTCAAACCGTAAACAAAGATTCTTCCAAGCTAAATCGAAGCCTTGGTGGGTCAGTAGACTCTTCCGAACAATTTCCCTAGCTTCGCCCTTGGTTTTTTGTGTCAAGTAGAACAATTTCTCGACATTGCTAGCTTTAGAATTGGAGACTACTGCAGTGAACGTATCACGGAAAGTCGGCCAGGAATCATAGTCACCATGAAAAGTTTCAATTTCTATAGGAGGTAAACTAAGGGCGCGTTGGTCTTTGTTTTTGATGTCTCGAGAACTGGTAGATAACCCAGGATTGGATGTTAAGGCAGTTTGTCGCAGTACCTCAGAAATCTCGGACAATTTTGTCAGACAATTACAGTACGTGGTGTATGTACTCTTATACTTGAGCTTGACTGACTCCAAATCAGTCTGTGCATCGTTATCATCTGCCTCTTTCTCTGCCTCAAGCAGAAACTGCTCGTACGCCGTTTTAATTCACGACCATGTAGACTTTAGCTCACCTTGGTGAATCTCAATTGAGTGACATGACGCCACCGGAAACTTATTCTCACTAAGGTCTGACTCGAATTCAACGATACTATCGGCCAAACGATCCAAAGACATTTTGAGAAAAAAAAGCAAAAGCCCAAGTAACCAACACGAAGCAATAAAAATATGTTAAAATACTATACAGTATTTGGCAAAAACTCAGTAAAGAAAAGTTTCCAGTCTAGATGGACTACTAGTGTAAGCCAATAAAATGAACAAATATCCAAAAAACTATAAACTTAAGTTTTCCTTTCCAAGCAAAGTCGAAGAAACAGAAGGTAATTTGGCTTTACAAAATTTTTATATATATGTATATATTAATCACACGTTGAAGTAACAATAAGCCCCCATGAATACAGCTTCACTTTATTGGAAACCAAATTAACTTCCTTGGAAATAATCAATGATATTAGGTCAGTTCGTCACCATCAGATGGAACACCAGAAAAATCAACTAAGTTATTGTGTTAAAACTTTACTCCATAATTAATAGAAAGCAGGAGTCAACACAATGAAGCTGATTTACACGTCCATGATAGTGACCAATATGGCTACTGCAGAAGAATTTTTAATGGTTCCGTTTATATCACTCCCGTAAATAATTTATCCACAATATTAGGCTTAATTTTTTTGAGCTTCTTATCTACGTTGTTTAATTTTTGCTCTTTTATAATTAATATTGAATTTTATTTAGTATGCTTTTTTGTAACTTTGTTTTTTCTTTTATGTATGCATCAAAGCAAACTATGAACATATCATTGAAAACCGCAATTCTTTTCACTAGTTGATTTAAATGCACTTTCAAGACAACTAACGAATGTTAGCAGCAAAATACACAACGTACCTTAGTAATGATGAAATGATGTGTATATGTATGTATGTACGTTTGTGTTTGGTGACAACTTGTACTCCGGCAATGTAATCTCAGAGAATTTATTTATTTGTTGTTATTCCGACCCGGCTCGAATGGACCAAATGATTATTTGCTAAATGTGTGGAAAGCTGGATGGAATTCTGGAACTAAATGAAATCTCTGAGCCAATGATTAGAACAATCAAAATGAAATGATATTTATTTCGATTGCTTTTGTATGTTGGTTGTTGAAAGTACCAAAGCCAATAATTTTTGACCAAAACGGAAACCAACTTGTTAGACCCCTTTTACCTCGTTAACCGATTATTTAGGCTTTATGCGAGAGAGAGAAAACGTTGAATTGGAAGAATTCAGCTTTTATATATAAGTTAAAGAAAAAAAGGGAAAAAATTACTCAACACAATTTATTTATAATAAAAATGGGCCATTGACATTAACAGTAATAGAAAACATATATGAAGATTATCAACCAATTGTTACACAAAATCAATCAATCAATTTGTTACAAAAGGAATAAGAAGAATGGAATATGTATTAGGCAGCAATTTATTAAAAGCTAACTTGCATGGGTATGTAAAAATTTTTTTATGACCAAAAGGCAGATATAATTTTATCTCCTGATTTCTTTAATAGTTTCTTTATTGATGTTCGTTTGTATAACAAGGCCAAGTATATTGTGGATTCCTTTTGGAAGTGAACGTAAACCTCGTTTACAACTAAATACTAAGTAACCCAAAGTAAATCTAGAGTTGGCAATTAAAATAATTGGTAGCCGGCTAAAGAAGCTGCAAGACAAGTACCTTATCTGTTGGAGACAATGGTTTTAAGGCGTTGCTTAAAAATGCTAACTTTCGTATTAAAAAAATCCGAGGAATATAAATTTTTGAAATTTGGGAAAATCTAAACAAAGAAAAAAAGAAGCGCATAGAAGTAGCAAGAGTTAATGAACTGCACGAAGAGGAGAATAAACCCTACGAGGAAAGTGATGATGATGAGGACTTATTTGGTTTAAGAAGGAGTTAAAAATGTTGTTGCTAAAATGTTTTTAAAAGTATATATTTAATTGTTTCACGATCCAATTTAAGCTTAACAATGTTTTCTTCTGAACCCGTGAAATACATACAATATATTATCTGAATACTTGTATTATTAAAATTAAAATATGCAAAATATTAACTTTAGTTAACCTTCAGCCAAAAATTATATTAAAAACAATTTAGCATTTGAGTTAATATTTTTATTGTAATGTTATTTTCATTTTTATTATAAAGTTATATATTTTATTTAACAATGATACAGTATTTTTACAATAAAGACTAAGGTTTTACAATATTTGTTTTTTTTTATTTTACATTTTTTACATTAAAAAATACATATTTTATTTACAGCTAGCATTAAAATGTGTTTTTAAACCTTTATTGTAGAGTTCTTTAAACAGTGTTAAAAAATTTCCATCTATAAAAATAAAATGTGCTGACAACTGTTTTAGTACCATTTTGCCGATAAAATTTAGTGACTTCACATTTGTATCTCCATTTTCTCTGCGAACCATTGATGACCATAATCACTATCCTATGGAACCTTATCTGATTCCAATACACACACGCGTATCAGAAGAACCCCATGGGGAACAAATATAGCTTACGGAACACAGCTTAAAAATTAAAAAAAGTTATCTACAGGGTATAAAATTAAATTTTAAACAAAAAATGTTAAATGGAAAATTTGGAGCTGACCCTTAGTTTCGGAGTTACGGGCTTCCAAAGTTTGTACGTACAGAATGGCATATATCGAGTATTTGGTGGTGATATGAGGTAATATGGGTTTCATTGAAAAGGTAAATTTAATATATATTCAATTAAAAAGGAAAATAGCAAAAAATATAAAAAAACATATAACGACCAAAAAAAACTATTGTTTCATATAAACATATTTTCATGGCCTGGCGCAAGGATTTTCTCCCCTTTAGTATGACCTATACCGTCTTCGTTTACTAAAGATTTTTTGAGCAGGCGGCCTTCGGCCGGACGGAAGGGTACGACCAAACCATTAAGGGAACCCCTTAATAAAGATTTTTACTAAATCATTTTTCGTATAATATTGTCACTTAATGATTTGATTAGCTTTTTTTGTCGTTACCTGTTTTTTAATTTTTTTAATATTCTCCTTTTCAATTGAATAGACATTAAAATTACCCCTTCAATGATACCCATATTTTCTCACATACAAACGTCGGCAGACCCTGCCCCAAATTTTCTATTTTACACTTTTGCTTAAAATTTTTTACGCCCTGTAGACAACTTTTTTTAATTTTTTAGCTTCGTCCGTAAACTAGATTTTAGCCTCCCTTGGGAAGATAAGAAAGATCTCTTCTGGTCGACATCCTTTTATCTTAAACTCCCGAAATTTAAAAAGAAAAAGTCGACAGAAAAATTTCAATTTTTGTATGTTGCATACTTACATGATGTTTGCCAATTGTAGTTAGCTTCCTTCCTGCACAATTAAAAAAAAGAATTAAAAATACACTCAAATGGTTATATCAAAATGTACTTACGTTAACAATAAACACATTTGCTTTCTGCTACAAAAAAAAAAAAAAACATTAATTTTACTTATTTTTGATATTTGTATTAATTTAACAAAAAACTTACCCTTATTTTTGCCTGTAATTAAACTTTTAATATTTTCTTGCGCTAGAAAAACAAAAGTAAAGTGGATAGGATGTCAAGAAAGAGATGCACAGAGAAACACAATTATAGCCGTCTCGTGACATCTCTGTATACCCTGTGGTATAAACCGTCCTTAAGATGGAGAAATGCTCTGCCGACGTTTTCTCTCATCTAATATCAGGGTTAATCGCAGTTGTAGACTCTATGCTATGTTCTCAATGAAAAGTTTCCGACAACAGCAGAGTTGTTATAACAACAAGATGAATATAGACAATTAGACGCATATGGATAACAAGGTGATATTTTGTCAACACGTTTAGGCTGAGTATCCACCACCTTTAACTGACGCTCCTTCACCGCCACTTGCTTGAATTTTTATTAGTGCGAAAAATTAAATTTAATAGATTTACTTCACACAAAAAATTCTGTTGTTAATTTTTTTTCAATTAGCACTAAAAAAACCCCTAGGTCAATAGCCTTATTTACAAGTTCTATAAAGTATCCAATAGGCCTGCCACCAGCAACAACAAACTTAATTTGATAGCCGATGAAGGTGAAGAAGAAACATTAACAAAAGAAAAAATTCCACCTATTAAGGGCGGTTTAGACGGTACGACTTTACGTACGTTAAATCCAAGAGAAAATCATGTAAAATTCCATCCGTATTTAAAAATGAGAGTAAAAATCTTACGACAGATTTTTTCGCGTTTACACAATTGATATACACATTTTTTGGGCGGTTTGCAGAAAAATGCATCCCTGATCTAATGATTCGCAATTGTCTTTTGAAAATTTTCAGAAACAATATTAATAAACGAAAGAAAATGTATAATTGAATGTAAAAAACAGACAGAACCACATATGAAAAAAAAACCGCAAAAAAAATTATACCTCAGAAAAAAAGGATTTTTATCAAACGGGTATCTACACAAGAGCGTGTTCCTATTTGTGATTCATTGTATAAAAATTCTTCGGCTGTTTTTGGATCTTACAGTAGGGTCATTATATATTTCTTATAAGGATATCCATTATCTCCGACTATTATTTCATTGTTGAATTCACCACTCTCGAATTTAGAATAAATTTTAGAATTTTTAAGAATGTTGGAATCATGCGCAGAACCTGGCCAACGAGCGACAATATTAGTTATTTTAAAATTAGCATCGCGCGTTGTTTGTAAGTTAATAGATAGAAATCCCTTTCTATTACGGTAAATTTCAACACTGTTTCCTTCTCAAAAATAATTTTAGTATGTATATAGTCACTGGCAGCTATAAGTTTAGGGAATTTTGCTATTCCAAAAAATTCCTTTTTTGCTTTAAAAAGTTCTTCGTCCGATTGCGGAAACTTAACAAAGTTATCCTAAAACAGTGCTTAATTATGAGTTACACGCGCAGCGACTTTGGACATTGTAGATTTTGAAACGCCATTCAAAGCTCCTATTGTCATTAACATGCCACCAGTTGCATATACGCGTAATGTTATTAATAACATATGCTCTTCAGATCAATCATTATTCTTTAAAAACTTATATAATTAACTTGATTGAATCACATTTAATTTGTTATTACTTACCAATTTGTAGAATTTTTTATATGTGACGCAATTAATTCACATACACCTTGTAAGCTGAGTGTTTGGACATGCGGAACGTTTGACTGAAATCAGCTTCGTTGTACAAATAAAAGTGATTTGGTCGTGTTCTTATTGTTTTTGTTTTCTTATAATTGTTTGAGTTAAGTGTTCGTATATTTCTAAACCACTTATGTCTTTATCTTTACTAGAAAATTCCATTTTCTATGTTTAAAAAAAAAATAATTTTCCTTTTTGTATATTCTAATTATTTATGATTTGACAGTTGCTTTTGTCACGTATGTGCGTTTGTGTTTTTATTTTATGTTAGTTTAAGCTTATGTAATTATAACTATTTTATGTAATTCTAATTGTTTATGTTTTGACAGTTGGTTTTGTCATTTATGTATGTGCGTGTGTTTTTATTTTATGTAAGTTTAAACCACCATTATTACCTATTTAGTTATTTTGATAACCGTGCTACATTCTTTAGGAATAGATGAGAGATAAGAGAGATGGTGAAAGGAGAAAGATAGAGAGTTAGTTATTTTACTTCGCCGGCGAATAAGCTATGAGGAACGTTTCAATATTAATTCTTAATATGTATTTATACCATTAAACAGAAAAAAACATTTTTTATTTTTTGGTTGCCGCAGGAATTTAACCCTGGCTAACCAGGTTCGTAGTCAACGTGTTTACCACTTCGACTACAGCAGCACCTACATTGGGCGCTTAAGCTAGCAAGTAAAATTGATTAATTATATTCCCAAAAACAAAGACTAAGGTTGACTTATTCTCTGATCTCTATCCCGCTCTAAGAGGCACAATTTAAAGCCGATAAGTGTTAAGGAAATTACAACCAAACGATCTAAGAGGACGATGTGTTGTATTTAATCAAATTTGACAGACAACATGTGTCCAAACATTAAGTTATGAAGATAAGATATTTTTGTAATATATTACCGTTTATTGGAAAATACCATTTCGGGAAAATAAAGGCCCTAACCAATGTGTCAAATGTTCATGGTATGTTCATGATGCTAAAAACTGTAACTGTGTAACCGATCGGCATTTGCAGGTAATCACGATTTCTGTGCTTGTACATTAAACAAAAGCACACAAGATGGAAATGTAGTATTCAAGCGTTATTAATGCACTAAAATGAATCTTAGAAACTTTAATCACAGGGCTGATGACCCAAAGTGTCCTTGCCGCAAATAGTTTTTAGAAATACGCCAGCATGTACGGCGAAAACTGGAACGTCTAATAAGCGACCGAATTATACAGGTTTTAACGTTGATGATGCAAACTTTTCTCAGTCATAAAATTTTGGCCATCAAGGTAATATTCGTGACTAAGGTTTTCGCTACAAAAGACTTTACTCTGAAGTTTCAAAAAGCAAACCCCTTGTTAACCAGAATGCTTTTGATGCCCTTCGAAATTGTTAAACCAAGAGTATTAGGTATAATTCTTTCAGTTATTTTTACTTCTGCGTATAACCCAATGTACACTACAATTTTTAGGTCTGACTTAAATTTACCAACTAATACCGTCAAAATTTTGTACCTGTTCAACGTTTTACAGTAGACATTTTTCTATCGAGCTCTTGCATACATTTCCGGCATTGGAAGTCTATCCAAATATTTTGAATTCAGACCATGTTCCAATCATATTTTTTATCAATGGACACTTTCAAATAAAAACAATTTCTGTTCCTTTGTACAATCAAGCTAATTTCCCAGTCATTAGAGACTGGGTAGAGAATAAAATAACGCGCCACGACAGTGATCGAGTTGAAGATAACACTTATTGTATAGATATGGCACTAAACCAATTATATTCTATTGTCAAAAAGCATTTAATTTGATTTCAGTAGGGCAGAAAATCCATGGCAGAGAGAAATCTCCAATACAAATAAAATGTTAATACGTAAATTGCAGAGATGTGGAGATCGAAACTATAGAATTAATTAGTATTCTGAAGCAGTTAAACAGGCTTATTAATTTTCACATAAAAAACGATAGAAATGAGTCTTGCTCAAGATTTATTTCTAAGTTGCCTCCTGGCTGTAAAAAGTTTCGAAAGCTTATCAAGCACTTAAAGGCATCATCTATTTAACAAGTATAAATGCTTAAAAAAACACAAATAGTACAAGATGATTTACAGAGAGAACAAAAAAGAAATGCTTTAAGTTGTGTATGGACTTCGTCTAACTAAATTAAAACATTCCAATTTTGAACATAAAATGATTAGTTCACTTTTAAGGGACTTGACGCAGTCATTTAATAAAAAATGCAGATCGCTTAGTTTTGAAACTATAAGAAATCTACTAAGCAGTCTATGTTGGTGATTGGTTTAACACATCTCATTATAGCTTAAAAGTTTGTATAAAACTTTTTTAAATAACACTGTCTTTTTCAAAGTTTCAAAGTTAAGTAAATTCTAATTGTTGTAGTACTTTAAGTATGTTGATAATTAATAAATTTTCATAAAAAATATCTCTCTAACAGCTCAAAGAAGTTTTTAGAAATATTTTGCTTTAAATTATATAACAATCCTGAACGCCATACCTTTTCAGAAGCTGAAGAACCGGCGATGAAAAGTGTTGAACAGTATTATTTCCCCTTACTATGTTGTATTTTGAGACCGAATTTATGGTTAACTTTTTTACTACTACATTAGAAATATGGAAATCTTCAAACGTTCTAAACAGAATGTTTTCTGTGCAGTGAGTGATTAGGTATTTATAGAAATCGTCCGTCGGTAACAAACCATTCAATGCTATAGGTCGTTACAGGTTCCATAAAGTTATGATCTTAGGTGAATGGTCTAAAGAAAATTTCGGTAAGGCTAAAGTTTTCATCACATCGATGATTTTCCCTTAACAATGGCAACATAATAACATCCGAACTTTTAGGTTGGTCTCCGCTTGAAGTCACATTTAAAGCTGTTTTAGAAATAACATTCAGCAAAACATGACATTTCGGGGTGGCCAGCTGATATAAAGCGGGGATGTAGTATCTTATGAAATTCGAAGTGCTGACTCTTAGATACTAAAAGTTCGGTGCGGAACAAACTAAGGAAATTCCTAAGTTTCGATGTAATCGTTCAAGACAGAAGATGATTTTAACGTGAAGCTAATCTTCACAAAAATTGCTCAACAAAAATTGGGTGTTTGATTCAAACCAAGTATTGCGGTCTGCATTGCAGAAATATGTAATTTTTGGTTTTCATTTTTTAATCCTTGACATAGGTATAAGTAAGAAAACCTCTATAAATTAAGTTTTTTTGTATATGCTGATTCCAATTTGACCCTCCAAATTAATGGGCAGAGGTCTGCACTACTATGAAATAGAATATTGGCATCTTATCTTTAGATACTTTTGGTAAATGCGTAATGTTCGAAGATTTGGACTTCGCCCTCTTTTAAATACTGTAATCTACCTATCGACATCCACTAAGATATTATAATATAGGTCACTGCCTAAAGTTTTTTTGTTTGCAGAGGTGAATCTATAGACATAATTTCGAAAGCTTTGCCGTGTAATGTTTGCAGCAGTCTAGATGACTTATATTTCTTTGGGATCGTTATAAGATATACTCCTGAAATTTTCGCAGTTGTATTACTAGCTCTGTTCAGCAAATAAAAATTATTACTTATAGTTGCTAATTGTTACTTGAACGTAGTGTGACCATTTAAGCACTTTCGGTGCTAGATTTAGCACTTGTCTTGCTGATTTTGCAGCACAATTTTCGGATAAGCACTTAGCACTTTCCAATTGTTCATTTAGCATTTTCTACACTTTTAATTAATGTAACTTACAAAATGTTCCAAAAAATAACTAATTTAATTTTGTGTAAAATATGTACTACTTTTCGCGTGTAACAATTGCAATAATGGCAACGTAAAGTTCATAATGGCAAAAGTTAAGTTCATATGAATGGACAAACCAAAATTACACAATAGAATTTTGGAGAAACGTATTCGAATACAAAACGTATTAAATAAAAACCGTTTTTTTGAGTTAGCCTCATTCGTAATGAAGTTTTTGGTTGTACCGTTTAGCAATGTAGAAGTTAAGCTGCTTTTTAGTGAAATGCATTTCATAAAAACAAAAATAAAAATGGAAGGAATTTAAATACTTAATTGTATAAGATGCTGATTAAAAAAGCTAAACCTCTGTTGTCATGGTTTTAAAATTACGGTTGATCTCTTAAAAAAATTTAATAAAAACATATATTATAAAAACAGTTTTAAAAGAATCGGTATAACTGAATATAGCACTCTTAATTATGTTTTTTTTATTAATTTTGTAACAATGTACAAAGTACATAGCAAGAACAATTATAACAGATAAGAGCGCCTGAAAATTAATGCTTTTTTGTGTAAAGTTTATAACAATTGTCCGAATAATTAAGTTTTCAATCTCTTTAAGCACTTTTTGATATTTCTACGGCAATATAAGCGTGAATGATAAAACTATGAACTCTCAAAAAAAAAAAAAAAAATAAATAAATCAAATAAATAAATTAAATTAAATCAAGACATTTAAATTTTAGCACTTAAAATTTTTTTTTTGTTTAGCGCTTTTTAACACTTGTTTTGATGTCTATTTTGTTATTCTCTTGTCACTCAGTTAACAACTGATGCACTCTTTATTTATTAATTATAAGAATTACATGTTACTGATATTTTAATAGGGTTGCCAAATAATAATTGTATATATAACATCTCCCCTTTCAAGTATTTTATAACATAAATAAGGTGATATATGTACATATTTTACTTTTGGTATTTAATTCAGTAAACTAAACTAAAATTCATTGAATGTGTATAAAACAAATTTAATATAAAAAATTAATAAAGCTGTATTAAATATTTAATCTACTCTTATACGAATCCATTTAGAGTTTCTACGTAGTACCGTTCCATCTTCCAGTTCAACCCAGTACGATCTTGGACTTCCATGAATGTTGGCTATGACTCCCTTCATCCATATGTTTCCGTCTTGACACCATATTTTCTCCCCTTTTTTGAAATTTCCTTTAAACTTAGCTGTTTTGTCGTAATAGTTTTTTGATTTTAGCTGCTTTTTCTTGATGTTGTTTGAAATATTTGGTACAACATTTGGTTGAAGCAAATAATTTTTTATTGGTAATAAAGTGCGTGTTTTTCTGCTCATTAAAAGCTCTACAGGTGAAGCATTTATTTCTTCAAGAGGTGCATTTCTATACTCAAGAAGCGCAAGCCATAAGTCTCCCTTTGTTTCTGTAGTTTTTTTAATCAGATTTTTAGCAATTCCAACAAATTTTTTTGCGAAACCGTTTGCTTGGGAATATCCGGGACTAGTAGTTGTGAGCCTTGAACCAATTTGATTACAAAAATCTCGAAATTCTCTGGAGTTAAAAGGCATGTTATCAGAGATAATTTCTGCTGGGATTCCATGATTAGAAAAACATATTTTTAAGTGTTTGATACATTCTCTCGCCGTCTTAGATGCAATCGGAAATAAATCTAAAAATCTTGAATAATAATCTGCAACCACAAGATACTCACAAATATCCATTCCAATTTTAAAGATTGGTAACGATGGAACTTCATGAGAATTCATTGGTTTTTTTGTATTTGAACAACGGTATTTCTGACATACTAAGCATTTATAAATTACGTTTTCAATGTCCATATCAATATGGGACCAGTATATGAAATTGCGTGCTCTCTTTTTTGTTTTTTTGATCCCCAAGTGTGACGAATGCTACTGAGTTAAAATTTCCTTCTGCAGAGTCCGTGGCACAATAATTCTGTCATTGAAATATAATAAATCATTGTCTATAAAAATATTGTTTCTATTTTTCCAGTAGAATTTTAAATCACTTTCGATGTTGTTGGTATTTTTAGGCCACCCGTTTAATACAAATCGTTTTAAATTCAGTAATGATTCATCTGTTTCTATTGCTTTTTTAATATTTTCAAGTCTATCATCAGCTATGTTTATAGTATGTACAAAGTCTTCTATTTCCTCTGATTTATCATCTTTATCAAAAAAAACGAGAAAGTAAATCTGCAACATATAAATATTTACCTGGAACGTAAATTAATTTTAAGTTATATTTAAATAATGAAATTTTCATTCGTTGTAGTCCAGAAGATGGTATATTACAAAATTGTTTTTTTCATAATCTCTTTTAATGGCTTATGATCTGTTCTAACTGTTACCAATCGTGCATATACGTAATAGTGAAATTTGCGACAAGCGAATACGATAGCCAGGAACTCTTTTTCTATTTGGGCGTAATTTATTTCGGCATCGGAAAGGCTTCTGGATGCAAAGGCGATACGTTTTCCATTTTGCATCAAACAACACCCTATTCCAAATTTAGAAGCATCTGTTTCTACAGTAATTTCTTTTGTTTCATCGAAAATTGCCAATGTTGGTGTATTTGCAATTATGGATTTAATTTGATTAAAGCAAATATCATGCGGCTCTTGCCATTTAAAAATTGCGTTGTTTTTAAGCAAATCACGTAAAGGCTTTGAAATATTTTAAAGATTTGGCACATATTCACGAATGTAATTAATCATACCTAACATCTTCTGCAAATCTTTTTTATTTTTAGGTCGATCTATTTTTGTAATAGCGGTAACACGGCCTGGGTCACAACGTATACCTTCGTGAGAAATTATTTGGCCTAAATATTTAACTTCAGAAACTTTATACTGAATTTTATCGACATTAAATTTAATATTCAACTGACGAGCGCGCTCCATAACTTGCTGTAAAACAATGTCGTTTTGTTCTGGTGTTTCAGCGGCAATTAATATGTCGTCAATATATACCACTAAATTTGGAATGTCTTCAAAATTTCGTTCATTATATTTCTGGAAAACTTCAGGTCCTATTTTAATTCCATACGGTAATCGCTTAAACCGATAACATCCAAATGGAGTACTGAAAGCACAAAGTTCGCTTGCTTTTGAGCTCAGCGCAACTTTCCAAAACCCTTCTTTAAGGTCTAAAACTGTAAAATACTTTTTATTCACAATACGAGGTGTTATTGACTCAAACGAGGGTATTGCATAATTTTCTTGTAGTATATCGGCGTTCAAATCTTGGGGATCAATACATAGTCGAAGCTCTCCGGATTTTTTCTCGACTATTACCAGTTTTGAAGCTCTTTCTATTGGACCATCGATATGTCAATAATACCCTTTTCAGTCATTTTTCGTAATTCTTCTTTTACTCGAGAGCATAGTGACATTGGAATGCGTCTAGCAGTTTTAACAACTGGAATAGAATTTGGCTTAACTTTAATATCTAAATTTTTAACAAAGCAACCCAAACCTTCAAAAACATCTAAATTAGATGTTATAAACATTTCTTTTTCAGTTTGCCCAATTGTATAAATTCTCTGTACAAGCTTTAATTTCTCGCATGCTTCTAATCCCAGTAATGGCTCAAATGGAGTATCGATCACATAAAACCTTAATGATGTTGTTTTATTTCTACTTGTAACCTTGCAAGTTATTACACCTTTGAAATTTAAATCTGTCCCACCATAACTTTTTGGGGGTACAGTATTGCGATCCAAAGCTGTAGTTTTCATATACTTAAGGAACCGCAAAGGCAAAACATTGACATCTGCACCAGTATCTAGTTAGAAAAGAATTAAGCAATTATCAACACGAATTCTTTCATACCATCTATTACTAGTAATGTTATTTATACTAATATTACGCAAGATAAAATCATCAGCTTCTCTTTCTAAACTTTCTTCTGTTATTTCACGAACTCTTTGAGAGTAACAAGCCACACTAAAGTGATTAAGTCGTCCACAATTATTACATTTTTTTCCATTTTTTTTTGTACTTATGTATGCCTTTACAAAATTTGCAATCGTTGTTGGTTTTTATTTTTGTATTTGGAATATTATTTAATAATTTTGTGTTAAACTTGTTATTGACAGAAATATTTTTACTTTGTTCATTTCCGTTATTCGTTTTATATTCAATCGCATCTACTGATTTATAAGAAATATTATGTTGTTTTTGCATATCGATTGCACGCTTCTCTGCTAGTTCCGATGCTCGAGCGATTTCAATTGCTTTATTTAACGTTAACTCTGATGTTTCCAAGAGTTTTTTTCTGAGCTTAGAAAAACATGTTCCTGCAAAAATATTGTCCCTGATCATACGGTATACGTCAACGTACCCACAACTTCTCAAATCCAACAAAAATGTATCAAAAGACTCACCTTCTTGCTGCTTTCTCGAGTTAAATTTAAATGCTTCATATACCTCATTTTTCTTTGGCGTACAATAGTTTTCAAAAGCTTCTACTACTGCATCATATTTTTTCTTCTGCTCATCAGTTAAACCTAATGTATTGAAAATTTCGATTGCCTCTGGACCACATGCATTAAGAAAAATTCCAATTTTTTGAGATTCTTTGCGCTCCTGTAGTTCAATAGCTATGGAATAGACATCAAAATTCTGCTTAAACACTCTCCAAATTTCAGCAATATTTCCTTCGAAAACTAATGGATCAGGTCTGCGGGCATCAATTGGACTCCATACTGCGCTATTAGTAGCCATTTCCGCTCCAGTGTTTTCTGCTGTTTTATCAGATTTCTCAATTTTTATTTCAATTTTCTCACTACCTATTTTTTTAGTTGTTGCTCTTGTATTAACCAGTTATACCGGCTGCGCCATGTGTTATTTTTTTGCCACTCAGTTAACAACTGATTCACTCTTTATTTAAAAAACAACTGTACAAAACGTGTTGTAGAGAAAACAACAAATAAATGCTTGGATTCGTGTGTGAATTTCGTTCCAACCAACTTAATATTGATTAGTTGGTTAAATTGATAATATTTACAATATTCACAACTTAAGGAAGAGAAATGCGAATAATGCTGATGAAGGACTTGGCGTTCCGGAAAATGCAGCTTTACATTCTGCCTGCTTCTAATTTTTCTTGTTTTCTTTGGAAAAAGTCCGCACACATTTAAAAAATTATTTTTCTTTATAAAAATTAAATTAAAAAGTGAACCTAAGCCAAAAAGTAAATTTTAATTCATTTATAATATTCCACGGTTCAATCCCTGATTGGGGAAAAAATTAAAAATTTAAGAACACGCAAGGCACCGCGCATATACATTCATACTTAAGTCATCTACAGTTAATATGATACAGGAACAGCATCTATAATGTTGTGAGGAAACAAGTATGTGATTAAAAATAAAAATTGCATTTTTTGGCCATACAGATAGTTGTGGTACAAAAAAGCAGAAACAAATGTACAAGACGTCTTGTATATAAATAAATGATAATATGTAAATAAATAAATGAATTTTCTCATCATTAAACAGGTTTCCTCTTCTTTAGACCTGCCCATCAGTACGTCCTCAATTGTGGGTGTTTCTTTCATTCCTATTATTTTCCACCATTCTGTTAGCCATTCTAGTGTCTGTTCAGGTATTCTCTCTGTCGTTTCTATTTTTAAGGTGAAGTCTACGGTATTCTTTGGTCTACGTTTGTATTGTTTGTCTCTGTTGTCATTCCTGTCGTAAAAAAAGTCTTAAAAAAGGGAAACTTTTGTTTAAAACAAATTTATATATTTCATACGTATGAAATTAATAAATTAGAAGCTAGAGGGTCACTAAGGAATTGTAGCTTTTCCACAATAAAACTTTTACTTTTTTATAGTTTTGTATTCTATTTATTATTAACTTGAGACATTTTCTTAGCTAATAGATGTTTTTACAAATATGTTTAAAATAGTTACTAATTGTAAGTTAACAATAATATATATTTATATCATAACTAATAACAATGTATAGTACTGGATGTAAATAGAGGCTGCTATAGTCATCGTAGTAAACACGTTGACTACAAACCTATCTGTACAGTGTTTAAACTCTGCGGCAACCAAAAATAAAAATATGCTTTTTTCTGTTTAATGGTATAAATACATATTCAGAATTTAACAATACATCACGCAGCCTCCTTCGTTGTTCTTCTACATAGCACACTCGCCGGCGAAGTAAAAAAATAAATTAAAATGTGCTATTCTTTCACCACTCCTTTTTTTCTTTTCTATCCCTTTCCTAAAGAATGAAAAATGCAGTGCTACCTTTCTTAAAAAATATTAATTTTTTTTTTTTTTTTGGTTTTTTATAACCTAACTTACGTTGTTTTTTAATTTTGTGAAAATGTACTTTTAATAAGCTTTTAATTATTTTTTTATTTAAATTATTTAACATATGAAAATGAAAAAAAGTTTCAAAAAAAGCTCTATTTCACAGAATTTAACTGGCATAAATAACAACCCTTTTTGTCCTTTTTTTAAGTGTTCTAGAAACTTTACATACTTTTTTCTTATATATGTACTATGTATGTCTGAATGTTTGAATATGTATGTTTGTAACATTAGTTGTAATAGTATATAGTTCCACACTTTTAAAGTTCGTTCTTTTTTATTATTTAGTTGTTATTGTTATTAATATTATAAAAAAAGAAGAAAAAAAAACAAATTATAAAATTTCTTAAAGTTAAGTTTAATTAAATAATTAATTAAACGTCTATTATTAATCTTAGAATTAACAGGATAAAAACTTTTTTACAGGCGTAGCGCACGAAGACTACTTTTGAATACTTTTCTTTTTACAACAGACGGATTATTATAATTTTCTATTCTATTTATGTAGTTCCATTAAGCACTAGAATCATATAATGATATTCAAAGCTTTTTAATTTTTTTTGTCACGGTCGCAATGTAATATTTAATTCAAAAGAAACATTTTGACACATAGTTTTTCATGCTTAAAATTATTTGTTCTTTATTCATTAACTCCTGTAACGTAAAAAGTGGTTTGTTTGTTTGTAATTTTTGTTAAAGCCTTATAATTTTTGTATTGGCTTCTGAAATAACTCTCATGTTGTTTGGGAAGTTTTTATATTTAAAACAAATGTTTTTGGCCTTTATAAAAATTGGATTAAGGTTTCCTGATGAGCTGGGTTAATCAGCAAGAATGATTAAAAACCAGATTTTGACATCGCGCACCTAAAATTTTATTTTTCTGCGCAGCTAGGTGAAGTGACGTCACGACTTTCAAAAGATGTGTAAACATAAGAGTGGGGAAAATTATTATTTTTGTTACAAAAAATATTCTTTTTTATTAATATTACATTGTTGTTTTATTTAATTTTCTTTTACGCTTATTCATATTTTGGGACATTACTGCATTAAGAGACCGTATTCTAAAAAATATTCTGCATCTAAAAAAGAGTCTTTTTACTTCTTTTTCCCTTTGTAGCTAGTAACTTATCCCCAGTAAGTTTTTCAAAAATTGTATCACAAGATTTTAACGTTTCCATTAAAGTTTTTGATGGAATACTTAACCCACCTAATCCATAAGTATGTTGAGTCCTTGACAGGTTTAGCGACGAGACTGGGATCTTCGCTTTTAATTTGTTGTAAATATAGCCGGGCAAATTCTTCAAACCGTAATAATTCAGGTTTTCTACCTCCTCCTCATATACTTCTTTCGGTAAATCGTCTTGCTTTATGCTGGGATTAACACTTTTAAGTATTTTACTTTAAGAAATCAAACGTTTGTTAACTTTAACTTCTGAACTTCTTTAGCCAAATTTTTAATAGCGATCTCAGCTTGTTTTTTTTGCATTTTTAGCATATCATTTTCCTTACGCAATGCATCCCTAGAAACGATCATATATGTAAAAGTTTTTGTGAAGCATTTAAAAGTATATATGAAAGTGTAGATACATACATTTTGTCTACCAAATTTTTTATGTAGATCTGTAAACTGTCTTGGTTAGTGCTAGTCTTCACTGTTGTTCGTCCCTCAGGGAATTTTGTTGTTTCCTCTACGGATGTCGTTGCTTACTCTACGAATGCTATTATCTCCTCTTCCGTTTCACCCGCTTTTATAGTCAGTACTAATCCCTCTTTCGACTTCAAAGTTGCTCAATTGTTGAATCTCATGTGTAATTAAAAACTAAAACAATTAAAAAACTTACCCATTTCAAATTTCTTTCAAAATCGTCCTGTTTAAAATGTAGAGAACAAATTCTCTCTCCGCCGATTGCAAAACTTTGCCCAAAGTTTTTTTAGTCCTTTATCGTTCTTTGGAAAACTATAAAAAGATACAGCTAAATTTAAATTAATTAAAAATATGCACAAAATTAATTCTTCACACATGATTTTTGACTATCATTTCGCCTGCATTTGCCCACTGCACACATCATATTTTTTTTTTTTGCTTTTGCTTCGATTATTTTGGTGAAGATTTCGTGCACCTATTCTTATTTTAAACACTTTTTACACGGTTTCTATAATAAAAATTATTTTTTTTTATAAAATATACCTAAATTTAATTAAAAAATCCTGATTTTAATCGAAATATAATATAAATTTGTTTCGACCAACCAAAATTAATTTTGAATTTCGAAGTTGCCAAGTTTCACATTAGACTTAACAAATTTTCGGGCAAAATTATTTATTTGTGTATGCTATATATATTAACATTTAAATTTTGTCACTTTTTGAGATTAGCGGTTTGTTTTATTTACTATTATTTTTATTTTTTAATTAAAATTTACCACTTCACTTTGAAAGACCCAATACGACTGATATTACTTAAAAGTTATTTTCATATCAAACCATGAAAACCGACTATTTACCTTAACAAAACGCATCATTTTACAATTACTTTCTAAAGGTGCTTAAATTTATTTTTTAAATAAATAATTGGGAAAAACCAAAAATGTTCTATTGAGGGTATATTCAGAAATAGATTTCTTTAATTGCATTTTATTACAGCAAATTTTTTACATGCAATAAGAAAACAAAGGAAAACATTGGAATGTTACAATTATTTCTTATATTTTTAAGTTTTGCAGGCAAAGAAAAGTTGCTTACATTTATTTTTCTAGGAATTAAGAAAATGCGAAATCGTTTTATTTAGGGTGCATTCAAAACTAGTGTTTCAAACATCAAGCGCTTGTAACTTCCACAATAAGATTACAATGACGAAAACGACCTACATTGCAGTTTATTGAAGGAACTTTTTTAAAGTTTATTTTTTTATATTTTGTATTATTTAACAATATTTTCTATATTTTTAAGGCTTACAGGCCAACTAGAGAAGTAATTGATACACTTTATAAGGCCACACAAATCAACTTGTGAAATATTAAAAACAAATAAAAATAATTAAATCATTCTCTTATAGTTCATTTTCGAAGTTCACATATAAATTTAAATTATAAAACATTACGAGCAAAAACTGCTTTTTAGGACATTTTGTTTACAAATATAAGAAAACCCTTTAAAAACACCTGCTTTAAATTTTTTACCGCTCGCACAAAGTAAAACTATTGGCAAAATTTGATAGCAGCGTTGCCTCACAAGAATTTGTTTTCCCAGAAAAAATTATTCAAAAAATCTACCAAAACTTTTTTTGTCCACGGAAATCGAAATTTTAAAATTTATTTTGTTATTAACAATAACACTGATCTAATTATTTTAGTAAGTAAATATATATATATTAATCATACAAGATAAAAAGACAGCCCTAAAAATGATAGTAATATTAATGGATTGGTAACCCTTTCTTAGGGGAATATACGTCATCTAGCGGGAAATCATGCGCATGTCGTAATCTGTTTTTCTATCATTCTTGCTTAATCAGCCAGCAAAACAAGTATCGATACTTGCTTTTCCAACCAACAAATAAATTGTATTTTTATTTTAAAATGTTAATGGGATATTAGCATAATATAATAAAATATATTGTAAAAATTCCCAAAACAATTTTTAATAAAAAATATGCAATTACTTGTGCAAACTATTGCCATCATTGTTGTTTTATTTTTTCTCTTTAGAAATTAAAAAATAAACTATTGTTTTTGTTTAAATACGCCTTACGTCTGCATTAAGAAAATTGTGACAAAATATAACATACATATGTATGTATGTGTATATGTACATTAGAGTGACATTCTGTTATATGGAAATTTTTTTATCAAATTTTTTAAGTCTCCCCCCCCCCCAAATCAGTTCTGTTTTATGAAAAAAATTACAAAAAATTTTCATAGCGATATGTTAAGTTCTGGGCGTGCGCACGCCCTTCAAAATTTTATATGAGCCTCACAGTACGAACTATATTGATATTTTGGTCATATATTTTTAAAATGTCTTTTGAGGCTAAAATGGTATTATTATAAGTTGTACCTTTAAAAATAAATTATTTAATTTAATTCTAGTCAAAAGGCAGCAAGATTTCAAATCATTTATAGCCCCCCTCCCTTCTAAAGTAAACGTTATAAACGTGACTGGTATAAATGACATCTGCCATTCAATGAAAAAAAAATTTTGTGCAACACATGAAAAAACCAAAATTATTTTTATGTTAAATACTCAAAAAATGAGCAAGCAATAATGTTAACAAAAAGCAAGTACCGCTATTTTCAATTGAAGCAAAAGAAACGTAGCAAAAATTTTGATATATTTCATGATTAATTCATTCGAGTTTATTCTTTTCTATTGTTCTGACAAAATAAGATTACTAAAATGAGATCATTACGCGAAAAATATTATTTGATCGGCTATGCCTCCAATCAACTTACGGGTTCCAAATTACCTTCAAAAAAAAAAAGAAGTAATAGAGGTGTTGTTTTTTAATTGGCGTGTTGTAAATATGAGTTTACGAGAAAGTGCTAAGTTAGTTATTGAAGAACTTTTGATTTTTTGGGAAAAAGCGCGCATACCCACAAGAGAAAAGCAACATTGCATTGCAAAACTGGAAAAATCACATACGGAATGGACGAATTAAAAAAAAAAGTTGTGGATGAAATACAGATAACCAGAAAAACAAAGAAAAGACCCGGGTTGAAAGCTTAGAACAATTTTTTGACGTGGCGCATGCAACTGCCCTACAATTAATAACTGTGGAGTAAGATAAAGCATTCTTGATAAGCCAGAGGCAAGAAGGTCGACAAGGACATAGGTACGGAAATGATTATAAGACAATTCAAATGGAGATTCAAGCTGAACACCGCGAACAGATTAAGTTCAAGCGAGTTGAACGTAATAAAAGTAAACAAAATATTATAAGTTTGATTAATAATGAACTTAGATTATTAATGAACTTTTCTATAATAGAGGTAATTATTTTTATGTTCAAGATGAAACCGTGCAATTTCAGTCATCATCTGAAAGTGATCAAAGTTTTTAAGCCACAGAGTCCCATAATGAAACTGTTAAAGTTCGCTCAAAACATGCAAGAGTAAAACAAACAATTTTTACTCCAAAATTAGCTATTGCATTAGATTATTGCAAAATAAGTCATTAGGAAAAGACATTGCTGACTACATCATTAATAGGTCTTCAATTCATATGGAACTACAAAAGAATTTTAAATTGAATAAACAAGACATTATAACATTACATAATCTTTTACCAGCATTAACGGGCAATGCAAATGTTGATACACTTCCTATAGTCATATCTAGTGGAGAGATGGAACAGTTGTTGGAAATACTTGTAATGAAATGTGGTTCAGGAACAGAACAAGCCGATGCTGTTAATAATTTTATTTCCAAATGGGGTCTACAAAGGGAAATTAAATGCATTGCGTTCGATACAACTGCGGTCAATACTGGACGCTTGATAGGTACATGCACGTTACTTGAAAAATCCTTAAATAGAGAACTTTTTTGGGTGTCACATTTACGAAATTATATTGAAAAGTGTTTTTGAAACCAAATTTGACTGCAGTACTCGTACAAGTCCCTTTGTAAAATTATTTGAAAATTTTAAAAAATTGTGGAAACATTTGAATATAAACAATTGGCAGGCTGGAATTCAAGATAAATTAGCTATGTATCATTTGCAAGGTGGCTTATAAAGAGCTTTTTGATCTTGTCATGATGTTTCTTGGCGAAAAATTGAAAAACACCAAAGCAAGCGTAATGATAAGACCACCATAAGCTTTTCATCATGCACGGTGGATGGCAAAAGCCATTAATAGCTTGAAAATATTATTGTTGCTTAAGGAATTTGCTTAATCAGGGATTCAACTGGCAGGATTGCGTAAAATTTGTATTTTTATAGTCCAAGTATACATAGGGGCTTGGTTTTCTGCTCCTTCAGCCATAAAAGTATCAAATACGGACTTTACATTTTTAAATAGACTTCATAATTTCGAAAAAATTTATACAGATATATAAATCGACTATATCAAAAGTACTTTAATTTTAATAAACATTTTATAAAAAATGAATATAGAATTTTTTCTATTTTCTTGTAAAACAATTTAAATAAAAAAAATATATGAATATAGTTCATACGTTAAGGCTCGTATAAAACTTTGAAGGGCGGGCGCACGCCCAAATCTCAACTTATTGCTATGAAATTTTTTTGTATTTTTTTTTTTTTTTCATAAAACTAAACCGATTTGGGGGGTGAGACTTGGTAAGATCAAACTTTTGAAAATTAATGTTACCTTAATATACATGCATACATAACAATATATCACGTTCCTAATGCATCCCAAACGCCACTCGGTGGGAAGTAATAAATCATCTACAATAATTTGGTTTTATATTTTGTTGTTCTGTTTTCTATTTGACCCTTTTCTGAAGTTCTTTGATATATTCGCTTTTCCAACGACGAGCAAAAATATGATTTAAGATGTTCCAAGCGTTTAATGTAGCTTAATTGTTCTGATTGGGGTTGTTTTCGAGTTTTATTTTGAGCGATGAGTGGAGCACTTCCTAAGAGATGATCTGGAGTCAAGGGAAGTAATTCAGATGTGTTTTCGGTTAACGGGAATAAAGGACGCGAATTCAGTATGGCTTCAGTTTTGATTAGCATCGTAGTAAATTCTTCAAAAGTTTAATTTAGGCGTCCAACTACTTTTTTAAGATGCGACTTCATACGTTTTACGGCGTCCTCCCAGAGACCGCCCATGTGGGGTGCATATGGTGGAATCAATGACCAGATGAATCCGTGGGCACTATATTTATTTACTGAGGCTCTCTCCGTCCCCTATAAGAACTCGTTGTGATTTTTAAGCAAAGTAAGACTAGACTCATTGAAATTTCGTCATTTTCAGAAAACATTGTTTTTGGTAAGCCCCTGCGACTTACAGATTTGAACAAGATTCCAAATGAAGTGCCTTTGTGGAAAAACAGCTGTATAAATCTTTATAAGTTTGGCGTTCTGTAAGTTAGAAGATTTTATAATAAAAGGCCCTGCAAAGTCTGTGTTAAGTAAAGGGTACAAAAAATTTAGCAAATTTTTTATAATATGGAAAAAAAAATTGTCAACTAAACAAGTTTATTTTAAAGCTTTATTCAATGATTAAATACAATTTTGTTAAAATGTGTTTAAGCTTGGTTAGGGTTTCTAATTTTGAAAAAAAAAAAACAATGTATTGTAAGTTGTATGTGAATTTGGAGTTGAAGTAGTAATTTTGTCGTGTGTCTTGCAAGTATTTTTTTTATCATAAAAGAGCCGAGTAAGGATGATGACGTTTTTTTTTAACGACGACGAAAACAGATCAAGTATGGTGGAGACGAGTACAGAATTTGTATCAAGTTAACACGTTTTTTTTTATTACATGGCATATGATAAAAAAATTCTAAAAAAATAAGTAAAACATTAAGTTATAAAGTATATAAAAAAAGAACAAATCTAAATGTTAAAAAAATTCTATAAAGCTTAAAGCTCGAACTAAATAAGTGCTCAAGAGTGTTATTTAAATAATTGCCATAAAATTACTTATTAAGTTTCAAAATATAAAATATTGCATTGTTGCGTTAAGAATCCTATTTCGTTTTGTAATTAAAATTACTTTGCTGTAATAATTACATATATAAAAAAAAAACTTTTTCAAATAATAAGAAAATAATAAATTTTAAAGGCAAAACAATAAACCATAAATCAAAGTCTGCAAAATTAAAATTTTTAACCTTTATGTCGACAACAACAAATTTTCCTGTTAACATACAATCAACATACCCGGGAAGGTTGTTAGTGGATTTCTTCTGATAGATCTTTTGTTTTAAATTTTTTGGGAAAATTAAATAAGGCGGCCTATGTTATGAAATTTTACGCCGTTGTTATTGCTGAAAATTTTTACGAAAATTTGGCTATTTTTGAATAAGTACACGTTTTTCATTAGATAAAAAAACAACAAGGTGAATTGTTATGGCTAATGGCGAATGGTTAACTCCCAGCCAATTACAAGGGCTAAAATTGGAAGACAGGGAGAAATATTTATGTAGTAAATTGGAAAAACTTTTGGAAATTAATAGCTAAGATAATCAAGATAAACGTGAACCAACGTTTGCAGATGATGAAGACATTGCTAATAGTGTAAGTGTTAATGACTCTGATGCAGAGAAATTGAAGTTACCATAATATGATCCCGATGATGAAACAGATTCGGATACAGAGTTTGAAATAGATCCAGTAGAATCATTGGCATTGAATTATACAGCTCGAGATGGTACAATTTGGTCGAATCAACTACCTGAAGTTCGCAGAACTTTGGCACATAATATTATCAAATGTTTCAAAACTGGACCAACATGTAAATCAGCATTATAAACACATTCAAATTGATAATGTCATAATTCGAGAAACCAATAGGAAAGTAAAGCAGTGCTATGAACGTGAGCATATAGAAAATCCAAAAAGACCAATGGGAATACTTTTGTTAGCTAGAATAACACATTCTAATTTTTCCATATATCTCACTTATGGAAAACTAATTTCATCCCTTATATCGTGCGTCGATAGGTCTTCTTCGTTTTTGGGATATTAGTCGTTATATTAGCTGTATATCATAATAACACCGAGGACCAAAAGAAAGGCAGTAATGATACTGGATTACAATAAATACAAGGGTGGAGTTGATAATATGGACAAATGCTTAGGTGAATACACGAGAAAGAGAAGAATAGATGGCCTTTAGCGGTTTTTTTATAATATTATCGATGTAGCAGCATTTGTTGTATATATGGAAAATAATAATTATCTAAAATCAACAAACTGTAGAAGAATATTTCTTCAAAACTTGAGTGACCAATTAGCTTAATGCAGTGAGATAGAAAGTATATTGGGTCACCCAGTAGTATCAACTAGTAAAAATGATCCAGTTTGTTCGCGAAAGAACGAGACAATTCCGGAAGAAAAAAGCATGAGGGAAATTGTTACATATGTGACAAAAAGAGATCAACCAGAAAAGCTTGCAAAGAACGCAAAAAACCAGTTTGTGAGTAACACTCAGAGGATGTTGCTATTTGTCATAGATGTTCAAACGAATAAATAAGTTTTTCTAAAAAATTAAATTTTTTTTGTATAAAATTCAAAATTTTTCATCAGTTTGTTTTAGAATATTGTACAAAAAATATCAAATCTTTAAAATATAATGTACATTGAATTGAAGTAAACATATATTATTAAACCTTTAATAAACGAATTTCATTAATAGTTTCACGCTTACCCGCGTATGTCTGTTGTATTGTTAAGGGGTAAGTTTTAGAAACTGCTTATAGATTTTCTTCAAAAAATATTCTCTTTGCACTGTTTTCTTCAAAAAACAATTGGTATTTTGGAAGCATATTTAAAATTTTAAGTCGATATGGCTACAGGAAGTGAAACTATATCGAACATAAAATAAAAAACCGACTCCGGTAGGTGGTTGTCGACATAAGGGTTAAATAACCTAATGATTATCAAGGAAACAAAATCATCATGATCTAGCGGGACTAGAGCAATTATATTTTTATCGAATACGAAGAGTAACAAGAGATTATCAAGACATTTAGAAACATTGCCGTCGCCAACAGAACAATAGACATCAGTGGATTAACATATTTTTTTGTTTGCATGTTTCATCTCTTTATAAACTAACTAATGCTCAATAATTAATATTTAATTTAATTAACGAATTTTAAGTAAGCATTCTATATTTAACATAACTAACTATTAATTTACAGAAAGCATTGTATTTTGTAAGTAAAAAAAAGTAAATACGATGTAAAGATTCATAGTTTCTGCATTTATAATTAATATAAATTCTATTAATTTCTTTTAAGTAAATACTAGCATGTTTAACTTATAAATTCAATTAAGTATTAATTGATTAATACTTTTAAAATTTTTTTATACTATTTTAATTAAGTCTGGTTTAATTCAACTGTCTACGAATACGATTGAATTGAGCTCAATGCATCATTGCGGTTAAAAAGATGATTTACTTACTAAATCAGTCTCTTGGTTCTATTTATTATCAAAATCTTCTTTTAAGGAAACATGCATCTTGTAGTAATTTCATACAATTTTTTGTTTTTTCTATACTTATAAATATAAATAAAACCAATTAAATTAAGATTTATTATGAATTTATAAAATTATTGAACACATAATTTGTTTGTAAATTTTTGTTAACGATAAGAATTTTTTTTATAACTGAATTACATTGAAAAGATTAAAATGGAGTAGAAAGCTTAATAGGGATAAGGTGAATTATAAGATAACATAGATAAATGAGTGGATAAGTAAGATTGGGAATGACTAGCAAATAATGTTATAGACACAAAGTCGTGGGTAATGGGCACGATATTTTAATTTGTGTCACTTGCGGTAAAACCATCAATCGCAAAAGGAAGTACAAACAAACGCAATAGTTATTAATTTTTGTTGTGATTTAAAATCTAATAGTATTTTTTAATTTTCTGTTATCTTTAGCTTTTCTATTGAATTGGTCAAGACCCACTCCTATACCGGCGAGCTTAACCCCTTTCTATCATTCCACGTATGACCAATTCTAAAGCAGTAACATGTAATAATCGAGTAAGACCTATGAAAGTTAACAAAAAGTTAACTCTTTTTAGAGGGAGCGCTCTCAATATTTGTTGCTGGATTTCATGCTTGTAGATAGTACACGTTTCGCAATTTCATATAAATTTTCTAACAACATTTTTGAGTCTAGGGATGTAAAAACTCCGACATATGGCTCGAAGCACGACATGATGTTCAGCATTAAGAAAAATAGTGTATTCTAGGAAAAGAGTTGCCAAGCGGGAATCCACTGGGATAATAACGAGATGTCGTTTCTATTCAACGAAAGGACTTAGTGTTAGAAGTCTAATTTTCTAGGTGATTAGCCGTTATTTTGAATACATTCGTATTCTTGAGGAATTTAGTTCTGCTGCATTAATGAACTGCTCCGTTTAGTGTCGTATAGCTCGAGCGAAAAATGAACATTTTTTTAAGTACGACGTCACATTAATGTTCCTAATGATTTGTATTCGACATGTTGGTATTCCTTGCGTAACATGTAAATGATATGCTGAGAACTTTTTGCTCTCCAAATCAATGGGATCGAAAACTCGAGTTTTCGGCCAAAATTCAAATGGTTGAGTTTACCAGATAGATCCGTGCCACCATAATTTGCTATTAATGAGTTCCTGGGGATTAAGCCCATGGGTACCCATATCCGCAGGGTTGTCCTCTGTCTTAAAATATTTCTAGTAGCTGCTGCTAGCAATACTGTTTATTGTGGATATACGATTTGCGACAAAAGTTTTTAAGGCTTGCGATAGCTTTTGTAACCACCCAAGGACTATTGAGGAGTCCGTCAACATATATAGCTCGTACAACAGTGAGGTTTTCCGACGAGTCGCAGAATCCGTGTATTTTTACCTTATGGGTTGGTGTAAAGTATACCTATCTAGGGATCCTTAAGGAAGAGATCTGTGGTAAATTTTGGGTAAAGCGGTCCATTTGACTAATAAATGCGGTGGGATACCCTCATCCCAGTCTGCTGCTTACTCCTATAGTTCTAGCATGAAAAGTTTTGCTACTACTACGATTATTCCTACCCACCCACCCTAAAAGATCAAATAACTTTGCTACGACCGACAATGTCTGCCATTTTGTGGAGCTGGGTGGAATTTGATTCGATCGTATTTCATAGTAAAAAGTCTGATTTGACATTCCAGCAAATTCCCAAGGTTTTAATGGTTCTCGGGCTATCAAATTTTAAGAAATCTTCGCCAAGAAGATCCTCCCGCGCCAAGTTTTCAAGTAATAGCCAATCATTTGGTGTTATTTTCTTCAAGGGGAAGCAAGCCGACTTTAGGGCCAGAGTGATTTGAGTTAGTTTTAACATATTTGTGTAGAACCTCTTTATATAATTCTTTTAGTTCTGGAGTTTTTTCGAGGGATTTCTCCATTTAGTAAAATTGTCCTAGAGCATTTTTTTGGAGAAGACTAGAAATACTTTTGTTGGGTACTCATCCTTAAAAGTTAACTTTACCACGTAACGACCGTCTGATTGCCTAGTCGTAGTTTTTCTTTGAAAAAGTTCTCACAAAATTTAACCGCTTCAGTTAAAGAAGAGTCCGTTCAACTTCCTTAAACACCAAAAACTTTTAATTTTGTTTGTGTCAGAAAATCATCCGACATGGAAACTGTCGTCTGGGCCTGACAACAACAACTAAAATGTGATTCCCTAGTTCACAGGTTTCCCGATATGTGCTTTTAAACTCCCTCAAGCTTGATAAATGGTAAAACATCGCTCCTATTATCATGTCAATAGCGGGAGGTCGTTCAAAATAGGGATCGGCTAAGGGCAAATCTTTTATGGCTTCATAATTTTCGAGTTAACCTAGACGAGAGGGCAAAAGATTTGCAATTTTAAAAGCCAAATTGTTTCGATTTTTTTTTAAATTAATTTTAGACGTTGGTGCATCTCAAGTGAGATAGCTAGCTTTTGCTGAATACGTGTAGTAATAAGACTTCTTTATGCTCCTGCATTTAGTAGCGCTCGTATTGTAAAAAGTTCCCCCACATTCGCAATATAAATCAGTGCCATGGGCAATACTGTAGTTCCTCCGTGAGGAGCTCAATATGCTTGTATTTTATTTAGTTATGATGTGTTGATGCTGGTAGTTTTTCAACTTTCAAATTGAAAGTGTTAGCTTCGTTAGGAACAGCTAACTTTAAAGGCCTTTCGTTATTAGCAGGATTTTACTGTGAATGTCCCTTTGATAAACCATCTATTCTGGTACTTTCTATGGTATCAAGATGTAACATCATATGGTGCCTTTTGTTACATTAAGTGTATAAACCTGTGCCCAAAACAAACAGCTTACGCAATAAATAATTTTGATTACCTAGGGAGGCATTTTTGTTTACAATTTTTGCAAGTATAACTTGGTACTGATTTTGTATGAAATGACTGAATTCTTAATCATCCCTTTTTATGGACCTTTTTCTAACAGTTAAAATGTCTAAAACTTCTATCCTCTCCGATAGAAATTCATTTAGTTGAGTCCATGTGGCTAATTCACGATGATTTTTGAAAGAACTTTTCCACTCCTTCACTGTTTTATCAGAAAGCTTTGTAACAATATCATGGATTAGAAAGGGATCATTATCCGGCAAATCGATGCTATAATTTTTAAAATTGACAAACAATCCTTAACCGAATTTTATAAAAACTTAAGGGATTTATTGGGGTGACTGCATGATTTTTTTCCATTTCATCTTGGAGCAAAAGTCTGCGATTCTAAAATTTGTGCTTTAAATTATCCTAAGCTATCTTAAAATTATCGCCTAGCAAGTCTAAATCCTTTATGACTTGGTGGGCCTCCCTCCTAAATAATATAGTTTTTGAGCTAGAGTAACTGCTGGATTCTTTCCACTGACTGCCTGAAACACATTTTTAAAGGCTGGCCACTTGAAATAACCACCTTCAAACGTGTGTATTTCGCACGCTGGTAATTACATATATGACGATCTGTAGATAACAGCGTCCTGATTAATATCAGCTTTGAGCAATTTTTCGTACGACTCAATTGCCTTAGACTATCTTCTTTTTTACTTCGAGAATGGCAGGAGTACAGTTTTCGGGGCAGGTTTTGTCGAAGTTCGTGCAGAACGTTAGCATTTGCGTGATGTCCACTTTACTTTTTCTTTTGTACGATGACATTTTTTCACTCTACATGTCCAGATCAATAAAATATAATTTTAATTAATAATTTTAATGCTGTGCATATGTACATATGCAGATATTTGTCACCTTATTTAGAAAACTATAAGTTCTATGTCAAAACACATTGCTATAAATTATTGCAAATTTAGCGTTAAAAAATGGTAAATTTCTTTCGAGCAAAATTTCTTTTAGTATTTTATTTAACCAAAATTGAAGTTGAAAATTTATTATTCGGAATGTTTTTTTATAATAATTTACTTAAGTCGTGCTTGATTCCTTTAAATATAAATATTTTATGATATTCTCATGAAATATTTATTATTTAAAACTACAAAATGAAATGTTTTAATGCGGCACAGGGTATACAGAGGTGAAACCCTTGGCATTTAAAAAACAATATAATCAGGTTTTCTGCAGGTTCTCAAGAAAGAGACAAATATAGTGCTATTTTATTACGAACAAGAAAACATAAAGCAAAAAAAGTTTTAGCTACAAAAAGTAATAAATTTCAGTGAAAATAAATAAATAAATTATTAAATTGTTAAAAAATATGATATGATGTAGTTTAACGAGAAAATTTCAGCATTTAAAAGTGAAAACGTCTTTAAATCTGCAGTGTTTTTGAATGCAGAAACTGTGACCTGTTGCAAAAATGCACCATCATTATTGGTGTGTTAACACACAAAATTAATCAAAAGTTGGAGAATTGATTTTGGAACGATGTATTTACACCATTTGCATAAAGATTTTGATAAAAAATTGTTCGTAGTTTTCAAGATGTTGGCTGAGGTAATAGAAAACATATATGACGATTATCAACCAATTGTTACACATAATCAATCAATCAATTTGTTACACAAAAGGAACTACAAGAATGGAATATATATTAGGCAGCACTTTATTAAAAACTAACTTGCATGGGTATGTAAAAATTTTTTTATGACCAAAAGGCAGATATAATTTTATCTCCTCAGTTCTTTAACAGTTTCTTTATTGATGTTCGTTTGTATAACAAGGCCAAGTCTATAGTGGATTCCTTTTGGAAGTGAACGTAAACCTCGTTTACAACCAAATACTAAGTAACCCAAAGTAAATCTAGAGTTGGAAATTAAAATAGTTGCTAATCGGCTAAAGAAGCTGCAAGGCAAGTACCTAATCTGTTGGAGACAATGGTTTTAAGGCGTTGTTTGAAAATGCTAACTTTTGTGGAATTTAGAAAAATCTTAACTTAGAAAAAAAAGAAGTGCATAGAAGTAGCAAGAGGTAATGAACTGCACGAAGAGGAGAATAAACCCTACGAAGAAAGTGATAATGATGAAGACTTATTTCGTTTAAGGAGGAGCGATGACGATAAAAGTGGTTCTTCAGGGCCCAACTCAATCGATGATGGTGGTAAGGAATTTAAAAAAGCTTATAAAGATGTCAAAAAACCAAAATGGAGCAAACTGATGCCAAAGTTCAAACTATAGGACGCTCTCCTGGTAGTCGTGAGATGACGATTGAGTCTTTGAAATCAAAAAAGTTTAATTTAAATATTTTCTTGTGTTTTTCCGTTTTCATGATACTAAAAATGTTTTTATAAGGTACTAAAAATGTTTTTACGATCCAATTTAAGCTTTAACAATATTTTCTTCTGAAACCATGAAATACATATAATATATTATCCGAGTAATTGTATTATTTTATATTTTTATAAAATGTATGAAATGTATGCAAATCAAAATAAAAACAATATTATTACCTTTAGTTAATCTTCATTCAAAAATTATATTAAAAAAAAAAATTAAGCATTTGAGTTAATGTTTTTATTGCAATGTTATTTTATGCATGTGTGAATCAAACTTTATATACATACATATATAGTTTTTTGTATATTGTTTTTGGCATGACACAAATTTTTTTAAACAATTAAGATGAAGTAAAAAATAAACAAATTCTCTTCTAAATGTTTAAATACTAAGTTTATTCAAAATTAACAATGTAAATTTTACAATTAATTATTAAATAAATAAATTTTACAATGAATTTACAATAATAAATTTTACAATAAATACAATTTTACATTAAATTTACAATAATAATAATAAAATTGATATTCTTACGACAAAAATTTTACAATATTAGTTTTTTTTTAATTTTATTAAAATTTAAAATGTATTTTACAATATTAATCTAATAAATAATAAAATTTTACAATATTAGTGTTTTTTGTATGGGCAGGATTTTTTTTCGACCTTATCTGGTCTTGATCCATCATGTTCTGTTTGTTACAGTACCACCTCAGGTAGGATGTGGCTCTTCACCACGCATGATGGTCTTGGGCAAGGAGAAGCTTTTAGGTTCGCTACACTTGCCCCTGGATTATCGTGTTTAACATTAAACATATTTCTTCACGATTTATAATTGTGGTTACCAAAAATTTATGGTCACATCTTAAATCAGAGCTGAAAAATATAATATTGATTAAATACAATAATTCAATAAAAACAATAATACAATTAAAATAATTGTAAAAAGCAAAAAGCAAAAAATTGTACAAAATAAAAATGATACAAAATAAAATTTAATAAAAATTCATTTAGTAAAAATATTGCAACAAAGACAATAATGGGCTTAAAAATAAATCAATAATTGAACAAAATTTCAATAAAAAACCGTAACAAAAATTGCACAAACTAAAATTCAATAAAAATTCAATTAGTAAAAATATTGCAACAAAAACAATAATTGGCTTAAAAATAATAAAAAATAATAAAATAGGTAAAAATAGGTAAAAATGTTGCAATAAAAACAATAATAGGCTTAAATAATAATTCATTCAAATTAGTAAAAATCATAAATCAATAATAAGAAATACATATGTAATAATCAAAAATAACCATACAATAAGTTAACAAATTAAATCCAGAATGCTTAATATTGTCGATATTGATCAAATGCTAAGAAAATTCTTTTTTGAAGATAACGTAGAAAAGGCACGCAGAACATGGGAAATTTAAATGGAATTTTGTTTATGGACTTAGAGAGATATATAAACAGGGTGATAAACTAAAAATTAGCTTTAGTTATTAGTAACACAAAGATACTTTACTCTGAAATTTGGTTCTTTTAACTTAGCATTAAAGAATCGAATAGTGAAATATATTCTAACGCGCACAAAAATATTTAATAAATCTTCGTGTTTCAAACTGTCGCAACACAAAAATGGATCTATTTTAACTAATTCGTCAAAAATAATTCGATGAAGGCCTATTCGGTGACAATAAATGTTAAATATTATTTGAAATTTATCTTCCAACTGTGGCGGTTCTACCAGGTTACATTTATTAAATTGCTTTTCAAAGGTAAAAAGGAATTCATCTGAAATGGGTTTATTATCGAAATAGGATAGCGGTAGCTCGCATTTGTGCATTTTATAAAACTTTAAGTAAAAATATCCACAGACGTAAACAAAGGCACTTTTGTTTAAAAATTCCTGCGCTTCAAAAGACGGTGTATCCCTATCTACATTAGTCGTTAACGTATAAGGTGTCGGGTTAGGTAATGAGTGAAAATCTTCCCATACTTGATTACTTCTACCACTGTTGTCTGAAACTGCTTTATTTACTATAGAAAAATCAACTATATAATCATCTGGAGAAACCTTTTCGCAGTTTCCATTGACAGCAAAGTTAACGAAGTTGAGCCCGAATTTCTTTTGATAACTCACCATAAACATTTTAGATGTAGTAGAGTGGGCGAACCCAAATCCTTTGCACACTTAGCCAAAGAAATGTTCCAGGTGATTTTGTTTCATTCTACGTGTTTTAAGCAGTTGAAAACCTTCTTGTTTTAGATAGCACCAAAGAGACTTTAAGGCTGAAATGTTTAGTTGCCACCCATTAATAAATTTAAACGAGTTTGTGATATCAACATTCCTCTCATCAAATACTTTAAAGGTTCCTAAAATCTTTGAGGCATCTCTTAAAATTTGTAACTGTTCATTAGAACAGCAGAAAGCAGTGCTATTAGTGCGGGAGTTGAAAACATCAAATAAATCATTAAAAATTTTTAAATACTCAGACGTATTTAGAAAAGTTTTTGCTTTTGATGTTTCCACTTTCCCTGATTGATAAAGAACTCTCATCGTTGTAGAAACGGTATTACTTAATACTTGTGCTGCTAAGCTTACGGGCATGCGTTGAAAGTTATTGGGATTTATGTGCTCCTTACTTAGCTTTGTGGCACACCTTAATTTATTTAAAGAATCTAATGTAAAAAAATGGGTTACATCAAGCCATGATACGGGTTTATTGTTCAAAGAAATGCTATTTTGGACACCTAGCAGACAGTTTCGGGCACATTTTAAAAGATGGGGACTATCATGCATAAAAAATATTCTCTTATTATTAACTTTAAAATATGGATTTTCAGTTTTTACGCCTGCTATTTTTGCAAAATTCAAAAAGTTTGAGCCTTGGTCACAAACAAATTGGCAAAGGTTCAAGCCTATTGCTTGCAGTTTTGAAATTGCCTCATAAATATACTTTTTTAACACAGGACCCTGACAGCTACCGTTTTTGAAAAAAATATGAAACCGGTTGCGACCAACTTTCTTCACCTATTCCTTTTACCATTATAACTAAAGCGCTAGTTACTAAGCGTTTTGAACGATTTTCATCACCAAAATCTTCTAGACCAATAATCATGTCTCTCCTACTGTCATAATCAACATATGTTTTTATCGACATTTCATCGCAGGATATACTAACGAACTTGTCATTTTTATTAAAGTTTTGACAACGAGTTTTAAGCGCCTCAAATGTATAATTTAAATTTTCGGGTGCCAATCAAATAGCGTTGCCAAATGTCGATAAACAACTGGCGACAAAAATAACACTCCTAAAGAAATTAACTTAGTCGCCTGATCATAACGGCGAGTCTTTGCATCTCGGTTATGGTTTTTCAAACAATTATTGAGGTAGACTTGCATAGTCTTCGAAATTTTTGAAGACAAATCATTTTTGTTGTATAACTCCGACTCAAAGTTTGAAAGCTTGTCCTGGCACTTGTTTAGTTCTGCTGTTAATCTAACATTGGCAGCCTTTAACCTATTCTTCATCCGTCTTTCTGCTAAGTATAACGTACGGAAATGGTCAACTGCAACTCGCAGTGATTTTAACTTACCATTAATGTGTGCAGAACCTTCTGCTATTAACGGTTTTTGATCCGTTATATCGTCCTGTATGTAATTGTTACCAGAATCTTCTGGTAGTAAAGCTCTGTCATCTTGGTCAACGGTAATGTCCATTTTTGAAGAGCCTACTACTAAGGCTTTGCAGTCTTGGTCCTCTATGTCGACATCCTCTACTATGTTCTCTAACAATTTATTTAAATCAGATTCTAATTCTTAATCTGAACTATTACCAGTCGGTAATTTCTAGTTAACACTTGGAGGAGTTAAATTCTCCGTGAAGGAGCTACAAACATCTGAATTTAATTTGTTACACTCATTATATGGTAAAGAATAGCGGTTAGTTTTATTATTATAGAGATTATTGGATGAAAACTGTCGGCTGCGCGCATAAATGCGTTTAGCCGACGACGTAACGCCTAATAAAACCAGCCACTGCGCGCGTCTAGAAAAGAAAACATTTTTCATGTTCATCGTTTAAGCAAAAGACAAAATAAACAGACAGACAAACACACAAAATAGAATATTCATAATCATGATCCGGAACAAATCAAGTTTACGGACGCAGCTTAAAAATTAAAAAAAAAGTTGTCTACAGCGTGTAAAATTTAATTTTAAGCAAAAACTGTAAAATTTGGGGCTGACGCTTCGTTTGGGAGTAACGGCCTTCCAAAGTTTGTATGGTCGTTGCCTGTTTTTTATTTTTTTAATAATTTAATTTTCAATTGAATATATATTAAAATTACCTTTCCAATGATACCAATATTGCCTCACTACACCACAAAATACTCGATATATGCCATGTATGGTCGTTGCCTGTTTTTTTATTTTTTTTAATAATTTAATTTTCAATTGAATAGATATTAAAATTACCTTTCCAATGATACCAATATTGCCTCACTACACCATAAAATACTCGATATATGCCATACTGTACATACAAACTTTGGAGGGCCGTAACTCCCAAACGAAGCGTCAGCCCCAAATTTTACACTTTTTGCTTAAAATTAAATTTTAGACGCTATAGACAACTTTTTTAAATTTTAAGCTGCGTCCGTAAACTAGATTTAAGCCCATGGTTCTATGGAATCTTATATGACTCCAAAACACACACACGCGTATCAGAGCGAACAATTATTGAAAAGCCTTACTTACCTTTTTGAATCCCTTGGGAAGATGTGGAGCTTCTCTCCTGGCGAACATCCTTTTATGCATCTTAAACTCCTGAAATTTAAAAAGAAAAAGATTACTTTAACAAACAGATAAATATCAATTTTTGTATATTGCATACTTACATGTTGTTTGCCAATTGTATGTTAGTTTTCTACACAATGAAAAAATAGAATTAGAAACACACTCCAATGTTATTATTAAAATATACTTACGTTAAAAATGAACAAAATTGCCTTCTGCTACAAATAAAAAACATAAATTTTATTTAATATAAATAATTTTACTAATTTTACAAAAAACCCACCCTTATTTTTGCCTGAAAGAAAACTTTTAATTTTTTCTTGCGCAGAAACACAAATCAAAACAAAACTTAAGTCGATAGGATGTCAAGAAAGATATGCACAGAGAAACACGTTTATAGCCGTCTAGTGACATCTCTGTATACACTGTGACTGCGGGGAAAGTATATCCATATTGCCGTTTCTCTACTGCTCATATAGCTTATCAGTGGATTTTTCCCAAATTTTGTATTCAAAACTAGAAAGTCTTATATCTATTGCCAAGCTGATTAAATGAGAATTATATTGAATCAACAAAGCAAAAAACAATAAAAACACAACAGGTTTTATATACAAAAAAACACAGCAAACATTTAGTAACTATTTTTATTTTTCTTCCATTTTTCTACATAAGGGTTTACTTTGGGAAACATTCATATGTATTTGAAAGATTTAATGAAAAAATAAAAATTGTAAACAATTTTTACAAATAAGCAATGTGCACATGCAAATACAATATGAAAATTTATTATTCGGAATCTTTTTTTCTTTAAATATGCTTCCCCGCAGTAATACATTTCATTTAGTAGTTTTAAATAATAAATATTTCATAAGAATATCATGAAATATTATTATTAAAATTGAAGTTGTTTATCTACTACGAGTAATATAGTTTTTGCTTAATCAGCTTGCTTAAAAAATTTCAAGTAGAATTCTCGTAAATCCTTTTATATCTACCTCTCACTTCAATCATTCATTTGTCTATTTTTTTTATTCTGGCGTAACTATCCACTTGATTTCTTATTAAAAGTTAAATAATATAGCAACTCACCGGTGAAAAATAAGGTTACTTATTTATTTCCGATTGGGACACAAAAAAACCTGCCAACTTGTTAACTAACGGCTTGTTATTTTTTTATAAGCTTTGTAAGTTCTTGTTCATTAGATCACCGATAAATGCAATTGTGTTATTTTTCGCGCTCCCCGCGCATTTGCTGTTATGTTGGGATAAATAATACGATGTGCATAAAGATTTTGTTTCAAAGCATAAACCGACCAGGCCCCTCGCATATTAGCAGTAAAAAACGTCTTAAAAAGCTGGTAAAAACTTGATTAGCTTAATGTATCATTAACTTTTAAGATTAAAGGTTTTCGCAAATAGGTATATAAACTTTTTTGATACAAAATCGCAAATGTTTTGTTCATAAAAACTTCTAACCTACGAAAGATCGTTAGTAGTTTTTAGCGGCCCAATTCAAAGTTTATCTTATAATCTATATTACTTTGGTTGTGTCCGTTAAAAGTTAATAAAGGTATTTTTTGAAAAATTTGAAGAAGGAAAATTTTATTATTGCTGCTCTATTGCATGTATTAAATTTGCTTTTGTTCTTCTTAGCGTGATAATACTGGATTGAACCTCGTTAGCAAAGCAGTTCCTCTTTCCGCTATGTCATTGACTAACAGACGTTTAACTACCTTTTTGGCTGCAATAAAGTTTTTGTTTTGCTCCCAAGTAAGTGGATCAGACAGCAAAAAACACTTGCTGATTCCAGTTATTTTTTTATTAAAATAGTATTTAAAAATAAATAGGTGTTTTTGGTAACGAAGTCACATAATTCAAGCGATATAAGCTCATTGGCAGGCAAAGGAATGCGTTGTGGATAATCAGTATGCGATTCTTTTAAAATTTTTTTTATCATTTTTCTTATCATTTCAATATTAACATCATCGTCAAAGAAAGACAATGTAGTATTGCTTTCTTTAAGATACTGCTATGCAGTTCCAACGTTATTTTCAAGTTCTTTGAATTGTTCTAATTCCTTCAACAGTAGCTGATCGTTGTTCGGTGCCTTTGTTGCAACTTGGCATAGGAACCAGTTCTTTAAATTCAACCGGACAACAAAAAATTAAAGCGACGAATATTTTCTAATTGTTGAGCTGAAATATATTACTTTATTAATGCTTGAAATAAATAACTAATGTTTTTAAACTTACAATATAGAAATAGAATCAGTTTAAAAGAATATATAATTTTCGCCATCCATCTAGCATGACTGATTGCACCTGAATGGTTAATTTTATAATTTGGAATCTTTGACCAAGAAGCGTTTCAAAACAGTCATGTCGAGTACTTTGCATATAATTTTGAATGTGATGTTCAATGTAACTAATTATACCTTCCCTAGTATTAACCGGAAAATAATTCGGAACGTCTGGGTCTATAATTTTCCATTCAATCCTTTTATGCTAAGCTGAGCCCTCGTTTTGCAAAACTTATCGAATAAGTTAATTTTCGGTCCGGATGTATTTCGCTCTACTGTTACCAGAAATGCAGCTCAGCTAATGTAGTAATTTTCCGTTAAGTTTTTTTTTTCTACAAATACTTGTGTTGCTTACAGTGGTATCAACACACATTGCCAACATTATTTTCAACATTCCAGTCAACCAGTGTTGAATAAACGTCATCTGCTTCAAGGATACCACCTTGCTTAGAAACGTTTGGAATTCCTAGGACTTTACTGTTTCCACAAGAGGATAAAATAATTTCCAATCTATGAAATATTAAATTCTTTATATTTATGTAATCATTAAGTATTTTACCGTCCCAATAAACCATATATACAGCGTTACCAGAAAATTCCATCCTAATGTTATTAAAAATAACTAGATGACCCGTGCGAATATTTCGCAGCGTTAGTTGTCATTTTTGTAAGATAAAAAGAAAATAATTAATAGAAATTTTAGTAACTTCAATACATTTTATTAAAAGTATAAAAATATTAGAAATCATAATATATCATACATATTTACATACATACACACATATGTTTTAATACTTCTTTGAATACAATGTTAGAGTTTATGACATGATCATCGTTAACTTTTTACCCATACGAATCCCTAATACAAACAATAATATATTTAAACGTATGCACTCGAGAAAAAGCCATGTATAACTGCCCATGTGAAGAGACCGGTTCTGGTATATAAAATCTTACCTTCTGAAGGGTTTGACCTTGTGCTTTGTTTATTGTCATATCAAAAGCAACTTTCACAGGGAATTGTTTTCGTGTCATTCGGAGAGGCACAGTTGGATCAGAAGGTGTAAGGTTTATTCGGGGTATGAGTACAGTTTTATCGGTATGAATAATTTTTGCTGATATAACTTCTTTTAATCTAAATTCAAGTTATTTATATTCTTAGTTTGCACGTTAATGCATATTATATATAACTGACTTAGTAAATAGCGGTATTTCCAGAATGGATTTTAATACATACTGTATTATGTAGAACTTCGTTACCGCACTTGAACAAAAACATATAACGACGGTATTATCATGCAGTTCTATATAAAATATAATTTTTATCAATGAAAATATTAATTTTTCAATTTCTAATTATTTTTCGTCATTAGTGTTAGAAATAAGCTTTAAAATGAGATATCATTCATTAAATTTGATGCGGTGGTATGGGAGATATTTGCAACCGACAAAAAAAGTGCTTTAGAAATATTATATATGAATATTTCTTCGTTGAATACGCTGCTTCCGAATGCATTCTGGAAAAATACGCAGAGTTCTATTATTGTGCCCTAAATTAAGTGCTGTCTGACTAATTTTTATCGCAGCACCAGTGTTACTTACTTGATATCTATCCAAAGCTTGAGTTAATCCTGAGGTAATTAAGTTTTCAGGAGTTCTCCTCGGTGTTTGTCGAATGACTTTTCGTGGAGGTATGTAAGTTTCATCATCAGACACTGTGTCATTTTCACTCTCTTCATCATCTCTCTTTTCAATATTATTATGTCTCTCAGAGGAATTTGATAATCGATTCATAGAGCCTAATCTCAATCTCTTGCGCAGAAATGTCATTGATGTGTGATGGTCAGTAAGAAATTGTAAGGCTTGTTCATTATTGGTTTCTTTTAGTAACTTTGCAACATCAACGTGAGATACATCTAATAAAACATCTAAAGAATCCACAAATTTTTTTTTTCGAATATAATGTTTTTCAATTCCATCTTTTCTTTTCGTTGGAATCTTAAAACTTTAATAAATAGCCATTATTTCAGCGGCCACAGTAGATCAACTACTTCTGACACAGTATTTTTCTTCTTGTACTAAATAAAGCAGAGTCTTCAATATCATTTTCTTGCTTGGTAGCATCTTACCACTAAATTTTTTTTTAAAGTTCTTCTTACAACAAAATTATGTCCTTAAAAACCGATAACAGTTAACAAATTTCAGATAATTACCCAATAAATAGGGACTTATATTTAATGTAGATATAGTTTTAAGCATTCTTAAAAAATCTTTAAATTTTAAAAACACGATAAAGAGTACCTTTAATACAAATATTTATAAAAGTTTCTAGAAACTATGATTTTTTTGTTTATATATTTGATTTTCAAATTATTTAAAATAAGCTTACTACATTATTCAAGTCAAATTTAAAAAATATATAAACAAATTTAAATTATAAAAATTGTAAGAACCAACCGATTAATCGAATACTTTTAAAAGTTTTAATCGATTATCTGCTAAAGTATAATCTTTAGTAATATCCAACTGATTTTATAATACTTACAAAGTGAAAGTAATCGACTTGCATACTTTTCTGTATTTAATTATTAAAAATTTAAAGAAAATTAGTGTAGACCTGAGTCAGGTTTTGGTCGTTTAGTCATGAAATGGAGAAAATATTGGACATTCACATAATAATTATACACAAAATTTTTTATCGCATGATGAGAAGTATACGCATTTTAAAGCCTTAAAATTTTAAGGGGATCCATTCGAAGTTCAGTTTTAAGATAAACTTTAAATTAGGCCGCTAAAAAAAATACTAATGGTCTTTAGTAATTTAAAATTTTTTATGAACAAAACATTTGTAGTTTTGTAACGAAAAATAAGTTTGTGTAACTAAATCGAGTTATTAGTAAATAAAGCCAGACATCTTTTTAACAGCTTTTTAAAACGATTTTTACCACTAATATGAGAGGGGCCTGGCCAACTTACAATTTAGAAACTCATCATAATTAACTATTAGTCAATTTTCGGCTTAAGGTCTGTATTTTATAAATTGAAAAATTAAAAAACTTGGTTAAGTTTTTTAAAAATATTTAAATTTATTTAATCCAATATTTCGGCCAAAGTTGTTGGTTATCTTCAGGGATTATTCTAAAAACAAACAATATTTAACAAAAATCATATTAACAATATACAATCATATTAACAATCACAATTAATCAGGCATGTCACAGAACTCAATCCTGATCGAAAGTGGTTTCAATTCCCTAAATTGTTTCTTCAGAAAACTAAAACCGAAAAATTTTTTCGGAAATTTTGCTATTTGCGTTTCTTAAATTTACTATTATGATGTTTTCTTTTTAGATAAGCCTTGTTGTTTACTTTGGTGTGCAAAATATTGCCACATTTATATTAAATAGTGGAGATACAATACTTTTAACGAATAAACAAAATCGATCGGAACCAGAAGAAGGTAAAACAAAATCGATCGAAATTGTTAATACGGAATTAAAAACATTCCGATCGGAATGTGTGACATGCCTGAATATTTGCATTCTAAAAATAATTTGTAAAAAACTTTTTCGCTTGTGTTATAACTAAACTTTGCCACTGTTTTGTTTATGTTTTTATAAATTTTCTTTTTTTACTTCTATGTTTGTTTATTGTGTGTCGAGCATGTGCGCACAATTATCTGTGTCTGTCTAGTAGTTTATTCGTTTCTCTGTTGGTATATTTATTATGTGGAGCATCTCTTGCATATATCTCTTTCTATAGTTATTCTCTCTTTCCAATATTTTCACTTGTTTTAATTCTGGTTGGTGTCCAGTTATGGCACAGTGGGCCGCAAGTGCAGTTTTTTGCTTTAAAGGTTTATCGTTTGTTCTTAATCAGAATATCGTGATGCCAATCTTGTCTTTAATTTTGTTTTGAGCGTACCAACATATGCTTTTTGGCATATATTGGTGTCGTCTCCATTACATGTTATTTCGCAGATTATATTTGATTGGTCCATTTTGTCTAATTTTGACTTTATATTACTGAAAAGTTTCTTTGCTGTGTTAGCTGATTTCATTACAAGTATATATTTGTTCTTATCATAAATATCCGAATATCTAACTCTTTCTGACAGTCCCGGAATGTAGTCTACTGATTTGTAGACTTTCGTCTGCTTTGCTGTTTTGTTGTCATCAGCTTCCGTTCTTTTTTGTTCAACATGTTTTGTCAAATTTTTTATTGTCCTTATGGGAAAGTCATTTTTAATAAGAATGTTTTTGATTTTCTCCTTGTTTTATTGGTGGAAATCTATATTGCTGATATCTAATACTCTGGTGAAAAATTAGTAATTAATTAATCTTCCAGACGCCATGGGTTTTTGATACCAATCTAATTTTAGAATTTTTCTTTCTCTTATAATTATTGCATCTAAATAAGGTAGTTTTTTGTCAATTTCTTTTTTCATCGTTAATTGAATTTAATTACTAAATGTATTTAGGGTTTCTAATGTTTCTTCTACTTTACTTGTCTTAACTATCGCAAAAAAACGTCTACATATTTCGTCATTAGTCCCAATTCGCACGATGCAAGTATTTAAGCTGAGCTGATTAGGTTGTAGGCAACGGGGTGAGGTAAAATTAAATGAGTACAGACTTGCTTGTACTTGCAATTCGGTTTGCTTCCATATTCGTAAAACAAAAAACACAGATGTGTGTGTGTACATTCATGCAAAAATCTGAACAATTTAAGCAATAAGACTTGTACTGTGCGAACGCCAATGAAAGTTCAAAGAAGAAAATGAAAATAAGCAGTCTTATTTTCTTGCATCGTGCGAATTGGGACTTAGCCTTGGTTTTGTTTTTCATTTTGTCAATGATTGTGTTAAGTAATTCTTCATTTATAATGTCTGCTATTACTGGAGATGCTGGGGATCCCATTGGCATTCCCTTATTTTGTTGATAAAAAATTTCTTTCAAACTAAAATATCGGCAATCTCTAATGCAAAAAGTTACGAATTCCATAAATAACTTCTTTGGTTTTTTCGTGTACGTTTTAGCCTTTCCCATTTGCTTTCTATCGATTTTATGGCTAAATTAACAGGAATGTTTGGAAATAATGAAATTACATTAAATGAGATTAAAACTTCGTCATCTTCTATATGAGTATAGTCAATGGATTTTATTTCTTTTGCGTCTTTAATATTATATATAGAATCCATCATCAAATTCTTTAAAATAGCAATTAAGTATTTGAAAAGTTCGTAAAAGGGTGAGTTTACTGATGAGCATATCGGTCTTAGTGGTATATTAGCTTTGTGAATTTTTGGTAGTCCATTTATTCTTAGCGCAACTGTTATTCTTGTTGTTAGTTTGTTTTTTGTGGTCAGATCTATGATGTTTAACTTGTATAATTTTTCTACAAAGATATTTTTCTTATTTTGTAGTGTACTGGTGGGAATTCTATTTATACGTTTATATGTGTACATGACTTTTAAATATTTTTCATTTTTATATCGTAGTCATTTTTGATCATTGCGAGGGTCTTATTGCCCTTGTCTGATATAAGTATTAGTATATCTTGATTTTCGGCTAGATATTTTCTTGTTTCTTACACTGTGTCTGATATATATATATATATATATATATATATATATATATATATATATATATATATATATATATAAATATTAAAAATGACAAATTTTATATTTTTATATTGCAGATATATTATATTGACTTGACAAAAGTAAAGTAGAAAAAAATTATAGAAGCGAATAAACGAATTATAAATAAAAGAAACGAAAAAAAAAAATATGAAAAAACAGATGATGAGGGCTATGTGAAAGATTACAAAACATTACGACACAATATGAGCTTAGAGCCGTAAATTAAGACAAGAAAACATACATCCTTCGAATATTAAACAACAAAACAAATTTTTAAGACCTATGGACCTTACTGGTTATACTAATGATGCTAATACCAATGACAATAACATTCCTGACAATTTGATTGGATGACGTAAACAAATTTTAAAATATAATAAAATCATTCATATAATTTATATTCAACAGATAACATGTAATCAACAATCTAGAAAGGGAACACGAAGAAGATAAATTCAAAGTAAAGGCAAAGGCCTCACACAATAACAGTCGTAAAAGAGGTTTATTAAACGCAATAGGCTTTGGCTTAAATTGGATAGCAGAAACAATGAGCGGCGATGACCGAATAGATTTTGGAAGATCATTTAAAATTTATAGATGAAAATGATCACAACACAATCATCCATTGTTAATAAAAATGAGTAAATAAATAAATAACGATTTCAATTAGACACTAAACAAACTTAAGGCAATAATAGACACGGACAGGAAAAATATCTCAAACTTGTTTAACATGATATATCAAAAAGTTGAAAAATTAATTTGTGGTATATACTCGTATAGATAAGGCTTAAATTAAAATTTTTTTGGATAGTCTAGAACGCATTCAGAATAATATAGTACCCGCAAAATTCAATATAATAACTAGCAACATTCTAACGGATAAAGAAATTAACGAATTTAAAATTGATTTTTACGACATCAGTATATTTTTTTTAATTAGGACAGGCATTTAGGGGATGACCCCTACTTATGCAATGCATTGTGCCAAATCTAGGAAATTAGGTTGTGGGAAGGGGATAGAAGGAGTAGTGCTTGTGGACATTTGATTTGAATCTTTGCACATTGAACGTGGCAGGAAAGACCTCTGCCGGGAGTTTATTCCACATACGAACTGTTCGGCTAAAAAACGAATTTTCTCTGTAATGCGTTGTGCGATTCACTGGCCAATCGACCACAAAGGAATTCGCTCTTGATGCAGAGCGCGTTACGCGTATGAAATAACGGTTTTCAGGAACAAGTTCCCTGATTTCATAAGAGCACATTCCATTGTAATAACGATAAAACAGTGAAACACACCCCACATTGCGTCGATGCTCCTGTGAGTCAATAGAGCTGGATACCCCACTGTCACCGATGGGCTTCTTCGCTCTCTCCTGTTCGCGGTCGAGTAACTCCAAAATAGAATTTTAAGCACCGGCCCATTTGTGAGAGTTGTATTCCATTTACGGTCTGATAAAGGTGACATAGATAATAAGGAGATCCGATTGAGTGAAGTATTTCTTACACCGTTTCAGAAAACCTAGGCACTTGAATGGTTCCTTTGCAACATGAAAAATATGCTTGTTCTAACGAACATCGCACTGAATTTTCATGCCAAGAACATCGAGAGCTTCTGATTCCTTAATATATATATATATATATATATATATATATATATATATATATATATATATATCACCCATAATTACAGATGAGGTAGCATGTTCAGCAGTATGCCTGTGTGAAAGCACACAGCACTGGGTTTTATGAGCGTTAAACTGAACCCTGTTCGACAGGCCCCATTCGGAAATTACCAAAAGGTCGTGATTAAGGGCATCGTCCATGTGCTTTCTCATAGCCTCAATTTCCCGAAGGCTTGGTCTACTGCGAAATGAAAATGAGTGGCATATGCTACTGTCATCTGCAAAAGAATAGATAGGGTTGGAAGTCTGACGTAGAAGGTCATTAAGAAAAATAAGAAATAGGGTAGGGGAAAGGACAGAACCTTGCGGTACCCCTGAATTGACCTTGAAGTCGCTTGATGAGATCTATAACAACTCGTATAGTGCGATTCCTGAGAAAGCTCGATATAAGTCGAGTGAAGCTATTACCGACACCAAAAGCAATAAGTTTTGATATGAATGCACCATGCCACACTCTATCAAACGCCTTGGAAATGTCTTAAGCCACCACCTTACTTTCGCCGAAATGGTGAATGGATTGACACCACTTTTCCGAAAGGAAGACCATTAAGTCACCCGTACATCGAGCCCTACGGAAGTCGTACTGCCGGTCACTAAGTAAGCTGTTGGACTCCAGATATTTCACAAATGAAAATTAAGCATACTTTTCATTACTTTGGAAAGGCAGAGCAAATTGTGATTGGGCGGTAATTTTCTGGGTTGTTAGCCTCTCCCTTTTTGGGGTTTGGTGTTACATATGCAACCTTCCAACAGGATGGGAACTCACTAACATGGTACAAAATGTTGAAAAAGTTTGCTAATGGACGCGCTAACGTCGAAGAGCACTGCTTCAAGACCTGTGCTGGAATTCCACCCGGACCAGAGGACTTGTATATGTTGAGATCCGCTAAAACCTTTTTAAGTGCACGTGCTCAAAAGAATGTATCTGGCATAGTTACAGATACTCTTTCCAGTGCGGGCAGTGTTTGATTGCTTTCGGGCAAGTAGGAGTTACTTGCAAAAATTTTGGACCAAGAGGTCAGCTTTATCAATCGGGTCGTTAATTATTTGATCATCCTTTAAAAGAGGTGGAATTGAGGAACTATCATTATCCTTCACTCTTTTAACGAATGATCAAAAGCTGTTGCTACCCCGACGAGTAGTAAGAACTTTAGCACGAAGACGCTGCTCGTATAAAGCTTTTTCGCGCCTAAGTACTTTGGCACACGAAGATCTCTCCTTTTTGCGTAGCAAATCAGTTACGGCGTTTTTGTTACACCAACATATACTAAATGCTTCCTCTCTGGATCTGACTGCATTTTTGCACGTCTGATTAAGCCAAGAATTCTTTCTTGGATTAACACGGATTTGCTTAGATGGAATGAAAGTTTTCATTGCAAGCAAAATAATGTTCACAACCATTTCCACCATGGCATCGACCTTATTGTGCAGAAAACAAAGTTTCCAATTAAAATGCAGAAAAAATCGTTGAGCTCAGCCAGACGAGCCTTTTCGTACATATATTTTAAACGTTTCGTGGCCATTTTTGAAACGTTGTGATGATTAGCGACCGAAAAGGAGGTGGAAATGGTGCAGTGATCTGAGTTACCGAGAGGCGCAAGAATACTTACCTCATACTTATCAGGGTGTGAGGTAAGAAAAAGGTCGAGAGTATCATATTGTTGCCCTTCAACAAACGAAATATGCGTTGGCTCATTAATTAATTGCGCGTGGTGGTTGTGCGCGGCGAATAGCTCAACATATTGGCCCTCTAGAGTTGGACAGTTCGAATGGCGAATCCAAGACGAGTTGTGAACATTGAAATCACCAGCAACAACAATTTCGCTGTTCGGACAGCTTTCTAGGAACTGTGTGCATACACAGAGAAGAAATTTGCTCTTAACCCACGAATGTTGCAGGAATCGTCTCTAAATCTTCCTGTCATTTCAAATAGCAAAGATTCAAACCTTTTGTCTATTTTATAGTACTACCACCCCTGTAAAAACTGATGCTTTTGTGACTATATAGTGACCAGTGTTATACCTTCGCTACTAATTAGTCAAACAACAGATAACACAAAGGTACAAGTAAAATAAAATTACAATTACTATAAAAAAAGAAAAAAACTAGGGAAAAGGAAAGGTACTATTTGTGGTACAGTTTGTATCGTAAAGGGCCATAAAAGCCCTAAGCTGGTCACATGCGACCCGTCATGCCATCACTGTTATTATTATTATTTTTTTTTTGTCTTCTGTTGATGTGGTTTTTTCTGTGTTGAATTTTGATGTATTGTTGTTATAAATATTGTTTTGGTTGTTTTTTATTTTTTTTTTATTTATTTATATCACATTTAATTAACAATAGCACTGTATTTAAAAGCACAACATAATTAAAAGAACGACGAAACAAAAACGCGTGCGGACACGACAAGTGACAGAACACTACTCATACAGAATACTACATATGCAACTAGAGGCATCAAAATTGAAAGACGAACCTATAATATTTGTAATAAAATTTCCAAAAGAGACAGTCACAGTGAAACGATCCCTTACCATACCCATCACCTACACAAACTTTACAAAATTAAACTTCAAACTAAAAGAAGTTGTTCATTACAACGGACAAGCTTATAAATAAAGACAAAACGCTAACTTTAGAGAAATGAAAATATTCAATTTGTGTATATATAAAAATAATTGTAAAAAATAAAAGAATATAAAAAAGAAATAACATAAATATAATCCGGCTTAATACTCCTAAATAATTCAAACAGAAGTATTGTCCCTAGGAATTGTGATGAAAGGAATCTTTTAATAAGTAGAAACATTTTATTATACCCTTCACCACAAAAAGTTGAAAAAGGGTATATATAAGTTTGTCATTCCGTGTGTAATTTCTACAATATCCATTTCCGACCCCATAAAGTATATATATTCTAAATCCTTATGCCTAAACGATGTCCGTCAGTGTTAGTGTTGAAATCAAGTTTGCCGAGGCACTAGATCAGCTAGAAAAAAAATAGATATGTCAATCGATCAGACATAGTGACGAAAGTGGTTTAATTGAAAATCAGCATGACCGGTCCATGTCCTTCGAGGCAGCAGGCAAAACACCACGCCTACTTCTAATTTTGTCATGTCATTTGGAACAATAAAATAACTTCCCGAGTTACAGGGCTCTGATATTTTTAAATTGTTTAAATATTAATATGGATATCACTTTAAAGAGATCTCTCAGAAAATACTTAAATCGAACCGAATTTCCAGATGAAATTAAAAATTACGATTTTAATTTTTAAATTATTTTTATTTAAACACAAGTCTTGTCACTTTAAAAGTCCACAAAAGAATAATCAATTGTGGGAGAGTAAAAGTTACATAAAATAAATAACATGCTTCTGCATTTTTTAACATCATATATATTATATATACATATGCGTATGCGTGCATAATGTGTTTTTGCATAAGAAGTAGTTATAGTAGGCCTAGCAAAAGGCCTACTCGTTATTCAACACATCCACTCAAAAACACAATCTGCACTCACCAATACCACAGTGACGAGTCAAGTTTCTCTGGAAGTGTAACAATCGTTGTCCAGCATTTGTTGCAAGGATTGGGAAAAACCCAATCAGACTTCATAAAATTCATTCAAATTAAATTATATTACATTTTTTAATTAATAGAAATTAATTTCTAGAAAGAAAATTAAATAAAATAAAAAAATTTAAAATTCAGCAAATCAATAAAATGCAACGTCCTTCATTTATTCACTCAGACCCATTTGACTTCTTAGTCCAGTTAAAATATTCGCTATTTGCTTATCTGTGGGAATATACTCAATTTTTATGAATTTATTTTCAACTTGCTCTCTTGAAAAATGATATTTTATATCTATATGTTTTGAACATTTGCGACAAGAGGGATTAATTACTATGCTTATACAACCTTGATTATCCTCATAAATTTTAATTGGTTCCCTTTCAGCCAAAGTGCCTTTAAACAATGCCATATACTCTGCCTCTGTTGGTGACGTTGCAACAGAGTTTTGTTTTTTGTCTTCTAACAAATAAGGTTGGAATCAAAAATTTTAATAAATATCCTGTTGTACTTCTCCCATCGCTTTTACTACCCGCCAGTCTGAATCCACGTGTCCGACAAAAAGGTCATAGTATTTGAGATTCTTCCGAAATCTCAGTTTAAGGTAAATGGTTCCCTTAAGGTATCTCAAAACTCCTTTTAGACACTGCCAGTACTCATTGTTATTCCTATTACTATACCGGCTTAATAGATTAAACATCCAATCAAACTGCATCACATCCATCATCTGAGTCTAATGCTTCATGATTGAGTTTGGTTGGGAGTGGCAAATTTACATGATTGCACTCATTCATTTTAAATTTCAATTGAACATTCCTTATATAGGTAGATTGGCTTAATTTAACTGATCATAAGTCCTGTCGATTCTTATTCCAATAAGAAACTTAATCTCTGATAGATCAGTCATTCTAAGCTTACTCATCAAGGAGAAGTTGAAACTTTCCATTGTTTGAATATTTCCCGCTGATATAACTAAATCGTCTACATACAACAAGACATATGTGTTCCCTGAAATGTCTCCCTTATCAAGAATATAAATACAACGATCTACAAGTAAGTTACTGAAACCAATTACGTTCAATGCTTGATCAAATACCTCAAATCAACATTTGGCGGCCTGCTTGAGGCCGATAATTGCTCTATTTAGTTTGCAAACCTGATTACTCTCATCATAGAGGCCCTGAGGAACTCTTATATATATTTCCTCTTTCAATATACCATTTAAAAAGGTAGTTTTTACATCCATATGATGTACCTTTAAATTATATTGATTAGAAATCGACATGATAAAAATCTTAAGCTAGCAATTCTAGCAACTGGAGCAAAGGTTTTATCATAATAAATTAAATATTTTTGAGTAAAATCCCGCGCAACACCTACTTTTATCATGCTTATTTGTAAATATCCATTTACATTCCACTATATTCCTACCCTCCGGCATTTCCGTAAGTATCCATGTTCCGTTCAAAAAATGTGAATCTAGCTTCTCCTTAATAGCCTGTTCCCACTGCATTCTATCATTCCTATATTTAATCTCATTAAATGATATCGGGATACTACCTATGGAAGACTGGCATTCATCACCAATTATCCAGAAAATCGCTATATAAAATTTTCGGCATATTTTAAAATTTTTCACTTCTTCTAATATTTATCTGCGAGACAATTCTTTCAGTTTATTTTTCTATATTACTAGATATAATTTCACCAGACATATCTGGATCGGCACTCTTATTTTCAACTACCACCCCACTCTCTTCTTCAGAATTTTTGTCATCTTCCTTATTTGGACAGGGTTCACAAACTGATTAACATTTTTATTGGTATCAAGAAAACCTTTTTCATTTTCATTATGAATCTCAATGTTCCCTATTTCAACCTCAGCTCTAGTGTTAGACATATTTTTTTATATCAATAACCACGTCCCTTGTAATTGCAAGTCTTCCAGTTTGTTCACTCCAAACCTTATAACCATTCGGTTCATACCCGACCAGTATACCCTTTCAAGATTTTTCATCAAATTTTCTCTTTCTTATTTTTATATGAACATTAACTATCGAACCGAGGACTCTCAACTATTTCAGACTTGGTCGCTCTTTCAAGCATTACTTAGGGTTCTATTAATCATATACGTGGCTGTTAGTGCAGCCTCACCCCAGAAATATTTCTGCAATCCTGCGCCTACAATCAAAGCACGAGCTTTTTCTGTTATAGTTCTTATCATCCTTTCGGATACTCCATTCAACTGTGGAGTGTGAGGACTGTTAAGTGGTAGCTAATGTCTTTTTCAACACAAAATTCTCGCATTTCATTTGATAAATGTTCCCTGCCATTATCGATGTATAAATTCACAATTTTCAACTTAAAATGCGCCTCAATCTTCGCAACGAAGTCTTTAAAAATGGTAAAAACTTCAGATTTGTAAGTCAGTAAATATGTAACACAGTAATGAGTATATTGATCTATGAAAACAACATAATAGTTCCGTCCATTCATTGTTGTAGGTGATATCGGACCACATACATCCGAATGTGCAACAAATAATGGCCTATCAATATGATCCTTATTTTTAAATTTCTCAAAACTAAGTCTAGCTTGTTTTCCTTTTATGCAAGCTTCGTATAACTGACCGTCCTTGTACATTCTTTATTAAATCAATATCCTCAAATATATTCTTTGCTTTGATTTTTAAAAATTTTTCTTAACCTATATGTCCTAACCTCTTGTGCCACAAGCTATACTCGTTCATTCTATTGCATTTGATGCATATGCTCTTTTAGGTATATTAAATCTAACAATAGGAACGTTATCAATATAATGCCCTTCCATGATAATTTTTTATTTATACTCACAGTAACGCCTTCTGGATGAAACACCACTGTAAGACCAGCATCCTGCATTTTCTTCACTAAGATCAGATTCTGAGGAACATCAGGGCAAAACAGCACATCTCTTAAAAAAATCGGTGTATGAGAATCACTGATCAGTTCTACTGTGCCTTTCTTTGTTGCATAAATGAATTTGCCACTGATGCTCCTGAGTTCAGAAGAAAGGAAATTCTGTTTCCAGTGTAGCCAACACTTTCAACATGAACACAAAGCCCAACTGTAGTATTTCAGGTTGACCTGTTGCCATTTGTGCTAGTTTGTTATTTTATGGATTGCTAACGATTTCCCTTTTCTTTCTTCTTTTATAGTGAAAAAGGTAATTTTTTCATATGGCCAACCTTACCACAATAAAAGCATTTTAATCTATTGTGTATTTTTCTCCCTGGTTTGAATTTAATTTTGTTCTGATATCTGCAATTTTTCAATTTTTTTTCGTGGTCCAGAAGCCTATTTTTGACAAACGCTAGAGTAAAATTTTCCTGTGACAAAGTCTTAATTACCGTTATTACGCCATCATATGATGACGGCAAAGTCAAAAGTAAATGAGACACTTTGTCCATTTCAGACGCAAGCAGCCCGATAATCAAATCGTCAAATATGTTAAAAGTACTTAACAACAAAGCATTACCTTTAAGTTTTAAAGACAATAGTTGCTTACGTACGGACAGTTGTGTAGAAAGACTTTTCCTTTTATAAATGGCGTCTAAGTTTTTAAAAATTTGTTTAGCAGTGCACTCATTGGTGGCAAATCTAAAAAAAGAGTAACTCAGATATTCAATTATTACGCCCTTGCAGTTCTCTCCAATTTTATGTTTTCCTCCGTATCATTTTCAAGATTCTTGTCAATCACTTCAAGCAAACCCATTTCGTTCAACAGAGCCCTTACTCTGTATTTCCATATTGAATATTTTTCATTATCAAAAGGCCTTATATTCCTCTTTCCTTTATCAATTACTTTTGATTCTTCTTTCTAATATTTTTTTTTCAGCTGCAGTGGCTAGTCATAGACTGGGCCCATAACCTGTGGAAAATCCACTCAGAAATGGAACCGAATTTCCAGATGAAAATAAAATCTACGATTTTAATATTTAAATTATTTTTATTGAAACATAAGTCTTGTCACTTTTAAAGTTCACAAAAGCATGCGTGAGAGTAAGAATAACAAAAACATGCATTGCATATGAATTAGCTCCAGTAGGCTTTGAAAAAAAGCCTAGTTCGTTTTTTTCAACATCATATATATCAGGGGTTCTCATCAAATTCCTGCTCACGGACCCCTAGTTAACTAATTTTTTTTCGCGGACCCCTCTGAAGCCAAAGTTCAAAATAAAACTCTTATTATTTTTGAAAACACTGTTTTTTCGGTTCTTAATGCGGACCCCTTGGATGGTTGCTACGGACCCCCAGGGGTCCACGGACCCCCATTTGAGAATTGTTGATATATATTATATACACATATGTGTATGCGTGCATAATGTATTTTTGCATACGAAGTAGCTATAGTAGGCCTTGCAAAAAGCCTACTGCATTATTTAACAAACTTTTTAAAAATGCTTCACCCGATGACATTTTTATGTAAAATTTCGTAAAAAAATTTGTTTTGAAATAAAAAATTGGAATTTTCACTTAAAGCTGATAATTCAACAAAAAATGCTCTAGATTACCAAAAAATTGGAATTTCACTAAACGATTAAAATTTTACCAAAATATTTATTTTTACGAAAAATTCACAAAAAATTCAAAATTCTTTTTTCTTTACTTGCAATAAAAAGTATGAAATTTCATTTAAAACCGATAATGTACAAAAAATAACTATTAACAATTTAAAAGTTTTCTAAAAAACCCCATATTCGCAACAAAAAAACACAATTGCACTATTGAGTCTTTTTTTATATTATAATTGTACAAGTGAAGCTGAAAGCCAAATATCTGACATCTTCAGAATATTCCTTTCAGTGAACGTTCAGCTTACTAAGAGCCTTGCCTTTTGCGGTTAAATATCAAAAGATTCTTTAATGAGGGAGAGTGCAAAGCAGACGCCAAGGTAATACATAAGCAACTCGACTTCACCCCAAATATCTTCACGCGCCAATATCAAAGACTGCTGAAAAATTGGAGTTACTTCACTAAACTAGATCTACATAGATGGTGAAGGGTATATAAGATTCGGCATAGCCGAATACAGCACTCTTACTTGTTGCCTCGGCAAACTTGATTTCAACATTAACACGGACAGACGGACATTGGTCAATCGACTTCGCTATACATAAGGATTCAGAATACATACACAATATGGGGTCGGAAAAGGATACAAACTTATATATACCCTTTTTCCACTTTTTGTGGTAAAGGGTATAAAATCAAAGATAATTTTGTCATCCCCTATAAATCCAAATTTAACTTAATATCATAGAACCTACATTTGATGAAATTTTTTTAAATGAAATAGAAAATGTAAAAATAATTAAGGAATTACAATATAATAAAAAATTATAGAAAAATATCAATTATACCAATATTTATATTAATTTTCTTATATTTCATGTTTGTCTGTGTGTACACCATAAAAATAAAAAAACAAAGGATTTACTTCAAAGATAGCTCCGACTCCTCCAAAACTCCACACACTTATGCATAATCAGCAGTCACTGACCTGTTCTATAAAAATTTATACAAACTGCAATTTACTACTTCTTAAGTAAATTAGTTAAAATACTTCTAAAAATTTTAATTTTAGGTCGGTAATAAAGATAATAAATAAACAGAAACAACTCAACTAAGTCTAAGTTTTTTAAATAATTAATAATTTATTTAATTTGCACATTAAAAATTATTAAATAAATTTTTAGGTGTTGTACTTGGTTAAAAAAAGAAATTAAAATTATAATTAAAGAGTGCTAGCAAAATGGAGAAGAATGGTAAGTGGGCTCTGCTAGAAATACGGACCAGAAAGATACCCCAATTGAGTGGCTGCCGTTCTTTCGCCATATTTTTATTGAAAGGGCTTCACAATAAGAAGAAAAGCGGGCTTTAAATACAAAGCGGAAGAACTGAACACAAAAATACATAAGATGACCTGCCAATATCGGTAGTGAATGTAAGAAAATTTTTATCTATTCTGTGCAATAATACATGACAATAATTGTCATAGAGTTTTCTTTTTCCGTCTTTACCACATATGATATACATATCGCTTATTTACTAGAACAACGTCATAACTCAAAAAATACAATTTTTGAGAAAATCATGCAAACTTATTCGCTATACAGTAATACATATTGTAAAAAAAAAATTCAGATTAATATCTCTTATAATCTCCACATACAAACGAAAATACTGTGCATAGGACCTACATTTGAATTAAAAACCTTGAACTCGTTTTTCTTGAAATCAATTTTTTTGAGTTATGAAGTTGTTCTAGTAAATGAGCGATATATACATTATTCATTTTAGTTTTTGCATGTACATACTCATTGAAAAATATTATTTAAAAACAAGTTAGAGTGCTATATTCGAATATGCCGAAATATTTATACCATGTATGTAAATCAAGTTTAGCGAAGTAACGCCAATTAAAAAAAAAACAAATTTTGGGATGACAGGGAACTAAACTTTATGAAAAAATAAGTACTATATTGTTACGAAGATGCTTTATTTAGGTCATAAAAAGAAATAAAAACAAGTAAGAGTGCTATATTCGGCTATACCGAATTTTATATATGTATGTAAATATAGCTTAATGAAGTAACTCCCATCAAAAAGGCAAATATTGGGATGACAGAGAATTAAACAATAAAAAAATAAAATATTGGTACTGCATATATATAATTTTACATAAAAGTGACATCGGCTCTTAATGGGTTAAGCATTTGTAAGAAATTTAATATTTCCTTAAAGACCTCTTCAAACGCTTTAAAATGATACCCGTATTGATATAAAAAAATTTGAAAATTTCAGAGCCCCGTAACTCGGCAAATATGGGCGAGCGCAAATTTTTTCACTTGATGTTTTTTTTTTCTTATTTCTTAATTTTCTGTAGCCCCGTACATTTACTTTTTTGATTGGAGTTAATTTATTGTTACAAATGACATAAAAAAAATTAGAGGTAGGCGTGGTGTTTTGCCTGCTGCCTCGAAGGACATGGACCGTTAATGCTGATTTCCAATAGAACACTATGCCTAATCGATTGACGTGTTTACTTTTTTTTGTGAAGTCAAGTTTGCCTCGCCATAAGGATTCAGAATATATATACTTTATGGGGTCGGAAATGGATATTTTAGAAATTACACACTGTATGCCAAACTTATATATATGTACCCTTTTTCCACTCTTTGTGGTGAAGGGTATAATAATTGTCACCGACAAAGTAAAACGAAATGACCTAATGTTTCTGTTTACGAAGCCAGAAGTTTCTACAAAAACTTCTTAATCACAAAACAAAAACAACTAACATAAGTCAATAAAAATAAACACAACACACAGCTACACAAACACCTATATTGCATTACAAATGGAGGAAGTTCTAGCATATTCATGAACCTTAACATTAGGTATATAAAAGCAACGGCCATACAGGCTGATTCGTTCCAAGTGTAAACGTCAACCAGTGAAGATCTTGTGGTAAAACAGATAAAACAGTGGTAAAGTTGCTATCGTGTATTTTTGTGTATTAATCGCGAATAAGTAAATAATCGTCAAATTAAAGTGTAATTATATAATATATATTATATTAATATATATTATATTAAAGTAGTAATTAAATTGTGTTTATTTATTTTGCAGCAAAAGAACCCAATAAAATAAACGTTTCTAAATTTAAATAAACTTAACAATATATAATTTTACATAAAAATGTCATTGGCTCTTAATGGGTTAAGCATTTTTTAAAAATTTATAATGTTCCGAAAGATCTCTTCAAAAGTCTTTAAATGATATTTATATTTATATCTTAAAAAATATACTGCACAATTGTACTTTTCTATAAAAAAATCAGATCACATTACCCGGAAAATATAGGAGAGCGCCAATTTTTTTACTTGCTGTTTTTAAAATATTTTTTAATTCTTTATCGCCCCATGTATTTGTTAGTTTGATTGGAGTAATTTCATTGTTCAAAATGATATGGAAAAATTATAGACAGGCGTGGTATTTTGCCTGCTGCCCCGAAGGGCATGGACCGATCTGGCTGGTTTTCAATAGAAAAATTTTCGAAGTTATGTCTGATCGATCGACGACTTCGCTATGCATAAGGGCTCAGAAAATATATATACTTTATGGGGTCGGAAACAGATGTGGGTCAACAGGCGTTTTGCCCTCGGAATGCGATTTTTTTATAGATAGTTTATTAACCTCTTGCAAAATATATAATCCTGAGGGCCTGGTTTTTGACGCCCGGATAATAGAAAAATTGGAAAAAAAAATATAAAAAAATAAATTTGATGTAAAAATACATACATGTATCTGAAGTTAACTTTTAGAAAATATATATATTGTTCAAAAGGTCTAAGCTTCTTTAAAAATCTGCTACAAAAATTTAAATCGGTGGGTATTCAACTAAATTACAGCGTGATAAGTGCATATGGGTATGAAAAACCGGTTTCTTATTCGTATCTCAAGAGCTTGGGGGTGTTTTGAAAATTCCAAAACAAGACTGTTGTTGTACTGGACAGTACCGACCAGAAAAATGGTATAAGATCCCAGGTATTTTTATTCCTTTTTTTTGTCTCACTGTGTAATTAAAACATAAAAGCTTTTATTTTTATTACAAGAGGACCTTATATCTAAACCAAATAGTATTTTCCCATTTAAATAATTTTATAAGACAGATGTTGTATATTAAACAAAACTTACAATGATATTCTTATAACGCATTTCTAACTCATTCTGGCTTATTTCTGTTATGCTTGTAACATAATTTGGATGAGACCAGTTATTTTCGGTAATTTCTAAGGCCCGCAACCAGTTTTCATATATAGTTGTTGTTGTCATTTTAAAAATCATGAAGAACGAAACATGATAGGATAATTGCATTTCTTAAGGCGTTGTCTATGTGACTAGGACAGTGAATAGTTCAAGCATTTTTACTGATAGCATGGAAAGGTTATGGCTTCATTAATTTTTTGCTTACCCGAAAAGCTGAATTGCCTGAAAAAATTTTCATATAAAATGTTGCACTCTTCATAATGTTGTTTTAAAGAAGACTCTTGGCATATTTGAGAATCGTTGCAACGTTCTGGGCTTTTCACACAAAACGGCACTTGCGAAAAACATACGCGTAAATAAAGTACGTACATATATCTTGTAGTGCTTGTTACCTTCCGTCCACTAATGCTAAGGGTACAATTGAGTACCAACTCTTATATTTTTAGTAGACCTTAGCGTCTTCTTAAGATGGGTGCATCTAAATGTGGCAGCATCTTCGAATGGCAGAATAATTTAGGTGGAAAAATATAACAATCTTAATAAAAAAGAAAGTAATTTGGCAAGAGCATCATGCATTAAGAATATCCAAGCATTAAATTCCTTTACAGAGTTAATAATTTTTTCTCTTTTTATTTAAAAGTTGTTTAAATATATGAGCTTAAACACTCTTAACCTCTCCACAGAAACGTTAAAGTATTTTGCACACAGTCGCCTATCCTACGCCAAACATATTAACGATTGTGCAATAATCTGCAGATGATTCCGAAGCATATAAGCTTATTGCAATCTTATTCTCTATCGGTGTTGCTTGATGCATATATGTATCCTTTTCTTGCAGTCCTGATTTTTTGCAAAATTTCACACAGATTCATTCTAAAGTCATTTTTAAAACCTTCACCACAGGTGAAAAACGGTATATATAAGTTTGTCATTCCGTTTGTAATTTCTACAGCATCCATTTCCGGCCCCCTACAAAATATATATATTCTATGTTCTTATGAATAACGAAGACGATTAAGCGACGTCCGTTTTTCGTCTGTCCGTCCGATGAACTAGATGAACTAGAGAAAATTTAAATACGCCAATCGATCAGATATAGTGTCGTTTATTTTGTTACTGAAAATAAGCAAGATTGCACCACTAAATAACAAAAAAAGGAAACATTGTGTATTACTTTTAAAGTTGACACAGCAAATCTAACTCTGTACTAAAAATAGTACACCACTGTAAAACGATGTAAAAATCTTCTCATGAAATTTTTCACTCTGGCCCTTGAGGCAAAATAAAATATGTGCAGTGAACTTTTTTCCTTTCCAGTTTCCATTCTTATTTTCAAAATTTAAACAAAATGGAAAAACTGCAATAAAAACTATTATAGCTTAGAAGTAGCCATACATGACATTATCAGCCAATATAGTGATGATGATGCTGCTTTCGACGTGTTCATGCTTCCGCCTGATTCAGCTGTTATTACAGATGAAGAAGAGGGTGGAGACGATGACTTGTATGGAAACAAAAAAGCTCGAGATGTTCTTGGTAATAAATAAGTTGTTCCTCAGAAAAAGGTCTCGAATGTGCAGGAGCAAAGGAGTGGCGATGCTGACGAGTTCCCCACAACATTCGCATCACATATTTCAAGAAATGTTCCAAACTATATTTCAAACTGGTGAAGAATTGCCAATTTGGAGAAAATCTAAGCCAGACCAAACATTTGTTAAAGATCAATGAATGTTTCGGATATCCTAAAATACATGATCTCGGTAAAAATATTTGGGCTTCTTTTTGACGATGAAGTACTTGAGCTTATTGCATCAGAAAGCACAATATATTCTGCACAAAACAATAGGCACGACTATATTTTTACCAAAGAGGAACTTCGTAAATTCTTGGGCTTACTTTTATTTACCCGATATCACAAACTACTCAGTGAAAGGTCATATAATCTATGTGTGGCTTTGGTTTCAGATTGCATGTCACGAAATCGATTCTTGGGAATTAAAAGAAATCTACATTTTGCAGATAACTCTTTGGCAACGAGCTCTACTGATAAGATGTTCAAAATACGTCCACTTTGTGATATCTTGCAAAACAAGTTGTGTCAATTCGGAATGTGCTCTGATCACCATTCTGGGCGGTTATGTACTTTGGTCATCATTCTGCCAAACAATTTATAAATAGTAAACCTGTGCGGTATGGGTATTGAAATTGGTTATTGACCAGCTTTAATGGTCATTGTTATGCATTTAAAATATATTGCGGAAAAACATCTGCGGCTACCATCTCTTGTTGTGAAGGGCTTACTGTCAAGAGCTCCAACAAATCCAAAAGAACATGTCGTAATTTGATATATTTATTTTCCAACTACAACCTGCTTACAGAGCTCAAGGGCCTTGGATACAGAACTACAAGAACCTTACACGAAAACAGAACTAAACGTTGTCCATTGATTTCATCAAAGGATATGCGTAACACGTCCAGAGCTAAATATGACCATAGGTTTGATAAGACAAATAAAATTCTTATGGTTGTGTGGAAAGATAGTAATGTTTGCACGATTGGATCAGGGGTGGAATCGTTACATCCGTGATCGTATCGACAATCGTACAAAAAAATTAAGTGATGCGTTAATCGTATGAACTAAATGGCATCATGACGTACGATTGCAAACGGATCGTAATCTTTCGTTTAATTCACAATTGTTTTCAAATTTAAAAATTGTTGTGAATTAACATTTAATATATTTTATTGTCAACAAAATAAAAATAATTAAACAAATTTCTTGAAGTTACAAAATGCACCCGAATTTATTTTTTTATCTAAGTTCAAGTGAAAGCGAGGATGAAAAAATACTACGTAGAAAGCTGCGTGATCGAAGTAATCCACTGGCTTTGCCAAACATAGCGTAAGTATTAAAAATTTCGGTTCTTAGAATATGTACATACATTCTTATTGCAGATTTTTAAAGCGATTTCTGAACTAAATTTAACCCAGTTGGATGCTAAAGCTGTGCGACAATATTACAATTGGCAGTAACTTTGTCCATTTTGGCAACGGGTAGTTACCAACGCTCAATAGTAAGTGACTATCTGCTTGGAATGTGTCAGAGTACTGTTTCCAAAATTACTTCGGCAGTCCTGAAAGACATGGAGAACAAATTGTGTGCGAAGCATATACAATTTTTGCCTAATGAGTCGTCTGAGTGCAAGGAAAAAATTATGTGCTTAAAATTTAAAGTTGTAGGATGCGTTGATGGCACTCATATTGGATTACAAAAACCAGTACACAATGAGCACATGTACTTCAACAGGAAAGGTTTTCACAGTTTAAACGCAATGATAGTAAGTACTCCGTTATTAGTTTAAAAAAAAAACTAACAAAAGACATTTAAAAATTTTTGTAATAATATATGTAAAATTGTTGCTATAAATTTTCGACATGGTGGGGCCGCTCACGACTTTGGAAACACTCCGACCAATAACTTCCTCTAGAAAACCTATTTAATTCAAACAGAAATGGAAACAATTAGTTATTAGGTAGGAACTTTATTTTATTTAAATATAGAATGTATCAATAAATCATTTTACCTTTTTTAAAGCGGACTCCGGCTACCCTCTTGAGTCGTGGTGCATTACGCCATATAGAAATGCTTGTGATGGATTCTCTAAAGCGCAATTTAAGGAAATTCACTCAAAAGCAAGATGCATTATTGAAAGGACGATGGAGAATTTTAGGATATGATAGAAGAGGAAGGTATAATCCCTTAAAAGTTGCTCGGTTTGGAAATGTGTGCGCTGCCCTTCATAACATATGTATAAAATTCAATATTAATTATACCCCCAAAACATTTACAATGAAATAACTGATATAGAAATTGCTGAAGATAGTCAACTATCTAGAATTGCATCTACAACTAGAGATCAAATTAAACATTCATTATTAAATAGAAAATGAATTAATAATTTGTATTTAATTTATTTCATTAACAATACTATACATGCGTTATTATTCCGGGAATACATGAAAATAAACTATTTAATATAGAAAAGTACATTTTAATCACACCATTATCAATTCAGATAAAAAAAATAATAATGAATAACGAATAAATAAGAGACTTAAGTGCCATTATTACAACTTGCCCTTAGTGAAAGGTAGGATTTTATTTGAATGTTCTATAGCTTTGCATTATTAAAACTTCCGTTTTTTATTAATAATAATAACAATAATATTTAGAGGATAGAAAAACATTAAGTAAAAATTTTAAATGGAAAGAAATTTATCAGTCCGACAAAATCCTGCCTGCCTAACGGCGGGTTGAAATAATGGCCCTAATAGATTTATTAAAAAAATTACAAAATCATAAATCTAAAACTAATTCTGTGACATTTCTATACATATTGTCAACGTCAAAAAAAAAAAGTAAACAGTTGGTTTATCTGCATTAAAGCTTTTATTACAGGAAAGATTTAAGTAGAAATTAAAATGTTTAATAACAGTTTAAGAGGCTTATAAAATAAGAGTTTAATTCAGTATTAACCAAAATTAAAAACTAAACAAAAACAAAAATAATTTACTTCATCTTAAAACACTGCTATTTTTATGCGTAACAAAAAGTAAACAGTGGCGATATTGTTTGATTCTTTTTTTAATATTTCGGGGAAAAACCGTCAATTCTTTGAAAAGCAGTTATTAATCTAGTAAGCCGGTATAGTAAATATATTTTTGAAGTTTTCTATTAATTTTGTCAAAAAATGTAGCAAACATTACAAGTTTTAAAAAACGCATAAGCAAACGACCAATGAAACGAGAAAAATCATATTATGTATGCATAAAAAAATAAATCCTTGCATGAAATTAGAGAACTTGTCAATAGAAACCATTGCACTATAAAAAATTATAGATAAATATGTTAAGCATAACACAGTAGAAGATTTACCCCGGCCAGGACAATCAAAACGACTTACTGGCACAAAAGTACGAGCAGTAGTTCGAGAAGTTAAGACAAATCCTGTGTCAAGTGCTGTTCAAATAGCAAAAGTATAACAGAGACATCTGGAAAATCAGTCAGTGCCAGTACAGTTGGAAGGGAACTCCACAAAAATGGACTACACGGCAGAGTTCCTCTAAAAAAGCCATACATTTCTAAAGTAAATCAACAGAAGATCGTAGAATTCACAAAAAAGTACAAAAACAAGGGTTTTGAGATCTGAAAAAACATATTATATACCGATGAGAGCAAATTCGAAATATTTGGAATGAAGAAGCCTCCAAAAATGTGGCGTTCGAAGAATGAAGCTTTTCATGAAAAGTGCATTACAACTACAGTCAAACATGGTGGAGGTTCTGTTATGGTCTGGGGCTGTATGGCGGCATCTGGTGTCAGCAATCTAATGTTTGTTGAGTCTACAATGAAGAAATTGGATTACTTAAACATTTTGAAAGAAAACGTTGCCCCCAGCGTTGAAAGATTAGAACTTCTAACAACTAGGTCTTTCAACAAGACAACGACCCGAAACATACATCGATGATTGTTAAGGAATAGTTTTTATACCGAACGCCTAGGACCTTAGATCACCCACCTGAGTCTCCAGACCTTAAGCCTATCGAACAATTATGGGAGCACCTTGATAGAAAAATCAGACAAAGATCCATTTGCAACAAGGACGATTTCAAAGAGGCTTTAACAGAAAAATGGAACAAAATATGTCCAGACATTACGAGAAATCATGTGGAATCAATGCCAAGAAGATTAAAGCGGTGCTAGATACAAATGGAAAAAAAAACAAATACTAAAAGTTAAGCTATTTTTAGTTTCTGTTCCTAACTTGCCTATTTATTAGATTCTGTTTACTTTTTTTTTGACGCATAAAAACAGCAGTATTTTAAGATGAAGTGAATTATTTTTGTTTTTGTTTAGTTTTTAATTTAGATTAATACTGAATTAAACTCTTATTTTATAAGCCTCTTAAACTATTATTAAACATTTTCATTTCTACTTAAATCTTTCCTGTAATAAAAGCTTTAATGCAGATAAACCAACTGTTTACTTTTTTTTGACGCTCACAGTATATCATATTCATACAAATAGAGCATATTATTCTATATACATATTTTTTTGCTGCCGTTGCCATGTTTTTTTGTGTTCTTCTTCTTTCGCAATCGCTCTTGAATGCTTAGCAAACGGTCTAATTTAGCATCCATATTTGCCTGAAAATCTGTTACAGTTTTGATATTTTTCTCTAGCAACAGCAGTTTTTGATCTGCACGGAGTTTTCTTCTAGACGTTTTTAGCTTCTCTAGAGCAGTTTTATTGCAACTACTATCTAAACTGCTGTCGCTGGAGCATTCTTGGTTTTCAGTGTTTAAAATTTCTTTGTTATCAAAACTCAAAGCGGATTTAATGCCTTCAACGGTGGATTCAAGGCCGGCTGCTTCAATTAATAGCTCTTTACTGTGCGTCAGCAGTTTTTCTTCAAAAGGTCCTCATGCAGTCTGCTTTTTTGAATATTTTTTGAAAGATAGTTTTTTCTTTGCTTGATATTTTTGATCAGCGTAGACCTTAAGCACAAAAATAGAAATATATGTAAATATTTTTATATTACATAAAATATGAATTAGAAATAACATTCTTCCACATCTTTACATCCTTAACTGGTGGCCCTACTGCGTTCAGACGCTTAGACAGCTCAGACTATGGGTCTGTTGGCAGTAGCTTTACCTTGAGCGCAATAAGCAAGCATGTTTTTTGCCAAGTTTTTATGTTCATTCATAAACTCGGCCATAACTTCCTTTTGTCTTGAATTTAACTTATTATAGTTAGTCCTACAAAAATATTTATGACATAAAAATAAATTTCTTTTATGCAACTTACATTTTTTTAACAAATTTGTAGCACTTTTCAATTTACTCGAACTAGGTTTTCTTAACGGATGACAATTCGTAAAAAACGTGCATTCAACCATACGAAAACGTATGTTATAATCTCCACTATTGTGAATTATCATTAGTTAACGTATGTCACAATCAAAAAAATCTATTTTTACGATCCGTGTTGTACGTTCACGATTGTCACGATTCCACCCCAGATCTTACAAAATTGGCAGCCCATGCAATGTGCTGACTTGGAAAAGAAAAATTGCCACCAAAAGAGAAAAAAAATTGTAAGTTCGCAGGATTGTTAAATGTTTTCGTATATTTTATCCGACAATATTGTAAGAGCTGACAACCGTCTGTATAAAGCTTGATTTTAATGTTATAGATCAAATGTCTTAGTCTATAGTCTGTACCGAATTTCAATCAAAAGAAAGAAGTGGTGGTGGGTCTTATTTACATGAGTATTTCAAACTCATCGTTCCGTAGGCATATAGCACGGTCGTATTTGAGTGAGAAAAAATACAATAAAACCAGGCAACCGTCGTCTAGAATTGACGGAGAAGTAAGAAAAAACAATGGTCATAATCCCTAATAATTACAAAAACAACTTATATGTTTAAACGCTCCAATCGTGTTAAAACGTCATGTAATAATTGTCTGAAATCGCGATGTGTAGAAAGAGGATGTTTTGCTAAATATCACTCCTTACAGGCATACCTAAACAAACAAAAAAAAAAAAAACGGAACGTTTTCTTCCACATAGCTTTTACGCTGAAATGCATTACCTAAACAAAAGCGGCAACGCTAAGTCAAAACGATAAAAACAGGGTTATTAAAAACTAAATATAATTTCTCTAATAATTTAATTTTTATAAAATTAGGATTTGAACTGTAGATATAAATGAATTATAATTTATTTTTGGCTTTAAGTTTATTTTTAATTTCTAAAAACCTTTTTTTCAGGAAGAAAAACTATTTTATAAATGTATGCAGACGTTTTTCAAAGAAAACAAGAAAAATTAGACACCAGCAGAATGTAATATCGCGTTTTTTGGACCGCTACATCCTATCTATCTACCTTAAGTTGTGTATATTGTAAACATCATCCATTTAACCAACTCATTTTGTAAATAATAATACGAGGAGTTTTTATGTATATTAATACTAATTTGGTTAAACGAAGAGAACACACAAACTAAAGTATTTCTTCACTATTCTTTTTGTTATTTGTCTGTATTTGTAAAAATTGGTTTTTAGAAATTAAAAATTGAAATTAAAGCCAAAATAAATATTAATTCATTTATTTCCCCAATATGTTATTTTAATATAAATAACAACTCAATTTGTGTAATGTAAATTACAATTTTATCTAAAAAACAAAACTGAATTACTTGAACTTATATATATTTTAAATTATTATTAAACGCCTTGTCAAAATTGGATTTTCCAATTGCAAAGAGTTGCCGTTGCGTTATTTCGGTATACTTCATACAAAATGTACGAGCATGAGAACTTTTGACAGCAAGAAAACGTTTTTCACTCTTGTTTAGGTATGGCTGTAAGTGCCCATAGTATTAAACATAGTACATCTCTAAAAACACAACTTAACATTTTTGTTTGTTTCTTTTTCTTTTTGTAGTAGTAGGTAAATAATAGTGTTTAAACACAAAAATAAAAAGTTGAACTAGTAAAATTGTTTACGCTTTTTATTTGGGCTCTAATGGGCTAAGGGCACACCTTTAAAGCACATTAAAATTTACTTATATACATACAATATTAACAAAAAAATTTACTATTTTAACATTTTATAGGGTATCCTCGACTCCTTAGTTCAGCTTCAGCTTTATTGAGCTTACCAATGTTACTTTAGTTTCGGTAGTAAGGTATTCTTTTAAAGGTATTTTCTTCAGTTGTTGTTTGCTCCGAATTTCGCGTTTTCAAAAACTTTTTTTCCAGACATTGTGGGAGTGTTACAAGCATATGCGGAGTATTATGCCAAAGTCATATTTATACAATGTGGGCCGTATATTTGGTTTCATCACAGGGTATACAGAGGTGTCACGAGACGGCTATAAATGTGTTTCTCTGTGCATCTCTTTCTTGACATCCTATCAACTTGAATTTTGTTTTGATTTATGTTTCTGGCGTTAAAAAATTAAACGTTTTCTTACAGGCAAAAATAAGGGTGGGTTTTCTGTAAAATTATTAAAATTATTTAATAATAAGTAATATTTATATTTTTTTTTTGTACCTGAAGGCAATTAGATTTATTTTTAAAGTAAGTACATTTTGATATTAACATTTGAGTGTGTTTATAATTCTATTTTTTTTAATTGTGCAGGATGCTAACTACAATTGGCAAACAACATGTAAGTATGCAACATACAAAAATTGAAATTTATCTGTTTAATTAAGTCAACTTTTCCTTTTTAAATTTCAGGAGTTTTAGATATATAAAAGGTTGTCCACCAGAAGAGAACCTTATTATCTATCCAAGGGATTCTGAGAGGTAAGTAAAGCTTTTCCTGATATTTATTCGCTCTGATATGCGTGCGTGTGTGTTGGAATCAGATAAGATTCCATTGGATAGTGATTATGATCATCAATGTTTCGTAGAGAAAGTGGAAATGCAAATGTGAAGCCACCCAATTTTATCGGTATAATGGTACTAAAACAGTTGCCAGTACAATTTATTTTTAAAGATATGTTACGAATTATTTTTTTCCCTGTGCCTTCGTTTCCTATAGAACAAACATAATTCTACACAATAAACCAAGATTTAATCGCTATTTCACCCTGTATCAGTAAATATTTTTTTTATGTACACGTACCCGTTAAAACTTCATACATTCATAAGCCATACATTTTGTTACACACATAACTACTCATATTATATGCACTTGTTCTTCTTATTTATTTTTTGTTGTACACTCAACGTAGTTGACAACAACCCCCCCTCAAAATTTGCGATCGACAGTGACGGCACTGACGATTGGAATTTACATTTTAGTTATTTCGTTTGTATTCTTCTGCATATTTACCATCACCTGACTTTACCGTTATTTAAGCTGACCAATGATAAGACGACACATGCAATTGACAATGCTTAAAAAAAAAGGAGAAGAAGAAGAACACACAAGAAAAAGTTAGTTGACAAAATAATAAAAAAGGAAAGATTTTAGTCAGTCTGTGTTGAGCCGTGGGATCGTAGTGTTGTGCCAAAAAGATTAAAAAAAGAAATACATTGAATTTGAGTTGGTAATTAAAACCTGTGAACAAATTATGGTGAAATTTAAAAAGCAAATAAATTAAAGAAAGAAAGTATTAGCAACAAGAAAGTGCAATTTACACACACATACACACTGAAAGAAACAAAATTTAAGTATTTTGTGCAAATAAAGTAAAATTGTAATTAAAACTGCTTACATATTATTATTAACATCTTCAAGGAAAAAAGTATTAACGAAAATATTTAAAAACAAAAATACTCAAGTATTTCTGAAAAGAGAAAAAATTATGTGCCATAATTAAAAACTGAAATAATTATTAAATTATATTATAAATAAAATTTATACTTAAATAATTATAAATTCCTAATGAATATACAACTCGTTGGATTTGACATTTTTTCATTGTGATTTTTTCTTTGCTGTGTGTAAATTCGTAAAATAAATTTGTAAACTTATTTAGTTAATCAAATATTTTTTACCTTAATATCAGTATGAAACTATTTTGTTATTAAAGAAAATCGGTAAAATTGTGTAACTTTTTTGTAACAGATTATGAATAGTTAAATATAAAAAAGTTGGTTTTGTGGCAGCATTCGGAAAAGTAGCCTCTACGCATATGTATGTGTATATGACATTACTGGAAAATAAATGTGCATAAAATTAAATTCACTGATTAGACTCAATAGGGTAAACGCCCCAAAAAAATGAATTGTGTTTTAATGCTGCAAAATTAAATTGTGATTGTCTAATGTTAAAAACTAAAAGTGCTCGATATACATACATATTTTGTGGTTATGTCAATGTATTTTTATACAAATAAGTGAAAGACAAAGGCTTATGTTTTAAACAATAATAGTTACAATTAAGAAAATCCATCTAAAAAGTTTTGAATGTTATTTTAAAAACAACAAATCTCTTAATTATAAAACGAAATAGATTCCGCAATTGCAATTAAAATATTGAGAAATCAGACACAATATTAAAATCCTTTTGTATGTCATAAGAGTAAAAGAGAAGCGCTGTTTTGGTAAAGGGCATGTTTATTTAACAAGAAAAAAAATAAATAAAAGGCAAGTGAAAAAACAACAATAAACACACAAGTGAAAAACACACAAATTTGACAAGTGTAAACATTGTATTCCTAACAGTATTATTAGCACGTAACCTACGTCACATCATCAACATCAGCAACGACAACTATAACACCAGCAACGACTACTATAACACCAGCAACTACATCTTTACCACCAGCAACGACAACATCATCCTTAGTTAAGTAACTTTCTACATTTAAATATTATTATATTATATTATATCATAGTATATTATTATGTAGTTTACGTTAGATTTCCTAATGTTACAGTAGCATTAAGAATTTTTTTTTTACCACATATATATTGTACACTATATTAAACAAAAAACTTATTAAACATTATTAATACACACCCAAATATGTACATATTTTTAACTGGAATGAATTAAATTGTATAAAATGAAACTATAAGCTGCTTTATTTTGAAGGATTGCTGGATGGAGGTGAGTTAGAGGGGGACACATGTATATTAGGGGCAGGTAAAAAAATTAGGGTACTCTGCCTGTAATGGCGCTTGACTTCGAGTCAATGGGAGGGAACAAAAAGGTACCCAGCCTGGCATAACAACTGGCCAAGGCAGCATATCTACACACTAATGGTAGAATTTATATGGCATGTGTAGTGTATTTGTTTGTTTACGCGCCACGTAACTTAAGGGTCAAGAACCAACCGTACCGTAACCGTAGCTAGTCGGGGAAAATCCATAAACATGCCGCTTGATCGTATTTTGCTTTGCTTCCGGTGACAATTCGTAACGGGTTTCAGTGTGTCGCAAATGGCGTGTAACAAATATGGCGCCCAACGAAAATGGCCGATGACATGGCCAAGGTGCATGGCTATCCTTCAGTGGACAGTCACGCACCGAAAAATATTTTTAAATTTTTAATGCTTTTTTTTCATTTTATTTTACTGCTCGGACGGTTTCTTAGATTTTGGCATAAGTCATAGTTTCTGGGAGAATTCAATCCTAGTATCATTTGCGATGCAAAGCTATGAACAGTATCTAGCAGTAGCATTGTTATGCATCGTCGTTCTTTGATTTTTTGCGTAAGTCATGATTTCTGGGGAATTTAAAACCTAGTGTTATTCGCGACGCGAAAATCAGGAATAGATTAGCATATGTTAGTTTGAACTCCGATAACAACATCAGGTATTGGCTTCTGGGAATTACAACGTTATAAGTCCGAGCTGACGACAAGGAGTCGCGCAGTGTTTCGTTGCGATAGCGTTTCGGTTCTTAGTAAGGCATTAACCAATTAAAGTGTTTCGTATAAGTCCTCACCCTATGATATTTTAGAGTGGAGTAGCGATGCGAACCATTTCGATTATAAAGCATTTTACATGCACTAGCAAAATATTTTTCGCAAATTTAAATTTTTTTTCAATCAAACCTGCTTGAGACATCAATTTTCTTTGGGAAAGAAAGAAGGGAATTGATCTGCCAAGTAGATTGTGGTTTTATATGTCACTGAAAACAAATATTGTGTCTTCCTTCTAATATATACTCTATCCAGCATTCCTTCTTATAGCTATATATATATATATATATCTTTTTATTCTCCATTTTTATTTTTACGAATATATAGGAAACATTACAGTTTCCGCTGGTTTTGAAGAAAACTCTTAAAGTTAACATTTTTTTTTATTAAGTCGTTACGCTAAAACTAATTTTGTGATTTTTTCGTTTCCGTGTTCTTTTTTTTGTTTTTTTTTGCTGAATAACCATGATTGCACATATATAATTTTTTTTCCTTGCGTGTTGATGTATTATGCACAAACCTAACACTAGACAAAGCTCAGTTAAGACTCCCGCACGTCACTCGGTAATTAATCCTAACTTAGTTGACCTATCAGGTAGAGCGGGAGTTCAGGTATCAGCGCGTGGTATATCGTCGTCAACAAGTAGAGGGAGAGGTCCAACTTCTATAGGTAGGAAAACCCCTGCTATATCACTAGGTTCGGGTTCTAGCACAAGCCTTAGAGCTTTGAGGTCTTCGTCTGGTCCTCGCTCATTCTCGTCATTCGAAACGGGTGAAGCCGAAGGCGGGGAAATTGATATTGGTCACAGATCTCTAACAGGGTCATATCCGAACATTGACGCAAGGTCACTAGAAGACTTAACACCGATAAATACCGGAGATAATCAGGAAAATTTGGGAAATCGGGTAGAAATGGCTACTCAAGATACTAGTCAAGAGGAAAACCAGCCACCTCCAACTGTCACTACAGTCGAAAACCTAATGGCGTACGTTCAAGAAGCCATGAGGAATACTCAAGATGAATTTAGAAGAGAATTTAGCGCTCTCCGGGAGTCAGTAGGTTTGGCTCGCAATGATAGGGCTACTTCCGTGACACCTGGGATTAATGCCCAGGCAAGTTCTTCCCAGGCAAACTCTTTTTCGTACGCTTCGTCTGCCGTGCATTTTAAAATGAAAGACTGGAATATTTCATATAACGGTGACGGCAGCGTTTCTGACTTCCTTTTCAAGATAGAAACTTTGACCGAACGTTCACAATGTCCCCATGATCACCTGATGTCAAATTTCTACCTATTTTTAACGGGTAAAGCTGAGACCTTTTACTGGGATTATATCAGGCAAAACAGAGAGCGACCTACCCAATGCTGAGAAATGCCCTCTCAAGAGAATTTGGCACATTAGAGAGCGATCACGAAATTTTGTTGAAGATTTCAACACGGAAGCAGCTTCCAAAGGAAAGCTACGATGATTATCACTCCTTAATGGTTCGCTGGAACTTAAGATTGTCAAGCCCAATGTCTGATGCGTCTCTAATAGAAATCATAAAACGAAACGTACACGCCGACCTCAAGGTCATGCTTTTTATTTCGGAACCCCGCGATCTGGGCAGACTCCGTGATTTAGCCAGAAAAGCCGAAAAGGTGCTTTTCGAGAATAGGGGCAGCAGGTTTAGTAGCCAACAGCGTCAAGTGAATGAAGTATCAATGCAACCAACGCCTGAAAACTCTGACATCGAACCAGATCCCCAGATAGAGGCGCTCAAAATTAATAGGAACTGGACAACCAACGACTATTCTAAGATCAAATGTTGGAATTGCCTCCAATTCGGCCATAGCTATATCTATTGCCCGGAGGAATCGCGGAATGTTTTCTGCTACAAATGCGGACAAAGAGGAGTAACTACTCCCAAATGCGTAGGTGCTCACGCGGAAAACAGACGTCGGAGCGAGTGGGTGATCGGGGATGCTCGTTGCTCAAAGCAAACCCCGAGTCCAGCTTCCACTTAGGTAATAGGCCTTCAGAGAAAAACTCTTCTCACAACTCGACAAACTCTATAATTGACTTACCAATTTTACCCTTGCCCGTTCAAAATATAAACTTACCTTTTGCAAAAAAATTAGGAATATCCAGGACATCCAAACGCATTGTGGAATGCAGGCGCAGATACTGGAAAAGGATCAGGAAAGTAATAGAAACGACATATTTGACAAACCATGAAGATGGTCGACCCTTTGCAAAAATTAAAATACTTGGGGAAAATTTTCTTTGTCTCTTAGACTCCGGTGCAAATGTGTCTGTGTGACGGAAAGGAAGTTCATATTTTTTTGACAGAAACAACATTAAATTGCGATGCCTAAAGTCCAGTATTCGTACCGCTAATGGCGGCAAAGCGAAGGTTATAGGGTATTGCGAACTTCCAGTAACCTTTAGGGGGGTGACGAAATCAATTACGTTTTACGTGGTACCGGACTTGTCCCAAAAGGGCTATCTGGGGGTAGATTTCTGGAGAACCTTTTCTCTGGCTCCTCAGATTTTCCCCGATTTTTCGTGCACGGAGCTCGTTTGTGAAGACAAGCAAAACTTCCACGACCTAACACCGGAGCAGACAATACGCCTAGATGACATTATCTTAAAATTCCCATCCTATGAAAGACTTGGTCTAGGGTGCACCCATCTACTTGAGCACCATATCGACACTGGCGACGCGACCCCGGTTAAGCAGAGGCATTATCCCCTCTCACCTCCGAGGCAAGAAGAAGTTTATAAGGAACTGGAACGCGTTGACAAAGAAGGATTAGTATCCGCTACCCCATATAAATGGTTTGCTTAATCGACTGAAAGATACACACTACATCAGTGGTATCGATCTGAAGGACGCCTTTTTCCAAATAAGACTGACAGAAGCGTCCAAGGAAAAAACAGCTTTTGCTGTACCGGGGCGCTTCCTATACCAATATAAGGTGATGCCTTTCGGAGTATGTAACGGGCCTCAGACAATGAGCCGTCTAATGGACAAAGCAATCCCGATGAACCTGAGAGAGAACGTCTTCGTGTATTTAGACGACTTCCTAGTGTGCAGCCAAGACTTCGACACCCATCTAAAGTTACTTTCAGAGGTGGCTATGTATTTAAAAGCAGCCGGCCTGACGATTAACGTGAGTAAGAGCAAGTTCTGCCAACGCGAGATAAAATATTTGGGCTATCGCATTGGTGGCGGCAACTTGAAAGTTGATCCGGAAAAGGTTGAGGCCATTACTAGATTTCCAGCCCGCAAGACTCCTCGGAAAGTTAGGCGCTTTATAGGAATGGCGAACTGGTATCGCGCTTTCATAAGTAATTTCTCCAACCTTGCAGGTCCGCTCACTGATTGCTTACGCAAGTCAAATAAACCTTTTCGGTTATCCCCTCAGGCTACTAAGTCCTTTGAGGATTTGAAATCGGCCTTATCGGATGCACCTGTTCTTGCCCAACCAGATTTTAATAAGGAATTCGTGATACAACGCGATGCGTCACGAATTGGGGTAGGAGGAGTTTTATACCAGTTAGACGAGGAGGGCAGACAACACCCAATCGCGTTTGCTTCGCAAAAGCTAAATAGAGCTCAGCGGAATTATACGGTCACGGAACTCGAGTGTTTGGCCGCCGTTATCTGCGTAAAGCGGTTTAGGCAGTACGTGGAGGGACTCCCATTTAAGATTGTGACGGATCACTCTAGCCTGACATGGCTAATGAGCCAGAAAGATTTAGACGGCAGATTGGCGCGATGGAGCCTAAAACTCCAACATTTCAATTTCACAATGGAACACCGGAAGGGATCCTTAAACATTGTCCCCGACACACTCTCCAGGTTTGACGTGGACGAGATAAATTTGAATTTTAATCCACCGGAGTTTAATATTCAGTCGCCCGAATTCGATGATCCTGAATATCAGGAACTGAAAATGAAGATAAAGGAAAATAATGCAGTACTCCCAGATTTGCGTCTATCTGACGGCTGCGTTCACAAAAGAGTGAAATTCCGGGATGACGATGTGGCAGACGAGACCCTTTGGAAATTATGGCTGCCAAAACCCTTGGCTAAAGAGGCAATAAAATCGGCCCACGAAATGGGTTGTCACGCTGGCCTCGGCAAAACTCTTTTTCGAATCAGACAGAAGTACTTCTGGCCACAAATGGCACGGGATGTTAGATCATATATCGACCAGTGTGATGTCTGCAAGACCATAAAACCAACGAATCAAATACTCCGTCCGCCTATGGGAAAACAGATACAGACTGTGCGCCCTTTTCAAAGATTATATTGTGACTTCTTAGGTCCATACCCAAGCTCGAGTTTTAAAAATCATCAGCTGCTGATCACAATAGACCATCTTACCAAATTCTTGTTTTTAAAGCCCATGAAAGTAGCGACCTCGACTAATGTAATAGAGTTTTTTAAAAATGAGGTTTTTTGCACCTTCGGCGTGCCGCAATATATACATAGCGACAACGCTAAGCAGTTCACGTCAAAAGAAATGGGAGAATTTCTCCATGCATATGGCATTACTCACGTGACTACAGGGTTATACTCACCGCAGGCAAATGCCTCTGAGAGGGCAAACAGAGAGGTTATTTCTAAAATTCGATACTTCCTCAAGGATCGCCCAGACCATACAACTTGGGACAGAGAAATACCGAAAGTTTTACAAATATTACGTAGCGATTTCCATTCTGCCATAAAGTGCTCACCCTTCTTTGCAGTTTTTGGCCAAAACATGATTCTAAACGGATCAAGTTATTCCGTTTTAGACCAACTAGGTCTACTCTCTGATGACACCGGATTTGAACGTAACGACCGTCTACAGCTCATACGGTAGAAAATAGGTAGGAACCTTGATACCGCACACGAAAAAGCATATAAGACGTATAATACGAGGTGCAAGCCCGTCAGATTTGTTGAGGGTCAAGAGGTGTTTAGAAGAAACCACTCACAGAGCGACTTCAAAAGAGCAATTTGTGCCAAATTTAATCCTAAATTTCTTAAATTTAGAATCCGGAAAAAGCTCGGAAACGCCCTGTACGAATTGGAGGATCTCCAAGGTCACTACATCGGTAAATACCATGCCGCGGACATTCGCGCTTGACGTAACGGGAGAATTTCTTCATGTTGCCCGGCTAAGTGGGTCGAGCCACACGTTATGCACTTTCTTCACAGCCTCACAGTTCGAACTTTTGGCAGATAGAACCCTAAGGAAAAAAAAATAATCCATTTCTGTTCGTTCAACGTATTAAAATCCTAAAACGAAGCAGGTTTGTTACGAATTATTCTTTTTCCTTTGCCTTCGTTTCCTATAGAACAAACATAATTCTACACAATAAACCAAGATTTAATCGCTATTTCACCCTGTATCAGTAAATATTTTTTTTTATGTACACGTACCCGTTAAAACTTCATACATTCATAAGCCATACATTTTGTTACACACATAACTACTCATATTATATGCACTTGTTCTTCTTATTTATTTTTTGTTGTACACTCAGCGTAGTTGACAACAACCCCCCCTCAAAATTTGCGATCGACAGTGACGGCACTGACGATTGGAATTTACATTTTAGTTATTTCGTTTGTATTCTTCTGCATATGTACCATCACCTGACTTTACCGTTATTTAAGCTGACCAATGATAAGACGACACATGCAATTGACAATGCTTAAAAAAAAGGAGAAGAAGAAGAACACACAAGAAAAAGTTAGTTGACAAAATAATAAAAAAGGAAAGATTTTAGTCAGTCTGTGTTGAGCCGTGGGATCGTAGTGTTGTGCCAAAAAGATTAAAAAAAGAAATACATTGAATTTGAGTTGGTAATTAAAACCTGTGAACAAATTATGGTGAAATTTAAAAAGCAAATAAATTAAAGAAAGAAAGTATTAGCAACAAGAAAGTGCAATTTACACACACATACACACTGAAAGAAATAAAATTTAAGTATTTTGTGCAAATAAAGTAAAATTGTAATTAAAACTGCTTACATATTATTATTAACATCTTCAAGGAAAAAAGTATTAACGAAAATATTTAAAAACAAAAATACTCAAGTATTTCTGAAAAGAGAAAAAATTATGTGCCATAATTAAAAACTGAAATAATTATTAAATTATATTATAAATAAAATTTATACTTAAATAATTATAAATTCCTAATGAATATACAACTCGTTGGATTTGACATTTTTTCATTGTGATTTTTTCTTTGCTGTGTGTAAATTCGTGAAATAAATTTGTAAACTTATTTAGTTAATCAAATATTTTTTACCTTAATATCAGTATGAAACTATTTTGTTATTAAAGAAAATCGGTAAAATTGTGTAACTTTTTTGTAACAGATTATGAATAGTTAAATATAAAAAAGTTGGTTTTGTGGCAGCATTCGGAAAAGTAGCCTCTACGCATATGTATGTGTATATGACATTACTGGAAAATAAATGTGCATAAAATTAAATTCACTGATTAGACTCAATAGGGTAAACGCCCCAAAAAAATGAATTGTGTTTTAATGCTGCAAAATTAAATAGTGATTGTCTAATGTTAAAAACTAAAAGTGCTCGATATACATACATATTTTGTGGTTATGTCAATGTATTTTTATACAAATAAGTGAAAGACAAAGGCTTATGTTTTAAACAATAATAGTTACAATTAAGAAAATCCATCTAAAAAGTTTTGAATGTTATTTTAAAAACAACAAATCTCTTAATTATAAAACGAAATAGATTCCGCAATTGCAATTAAAATATTGAGAAATCAGACACAATATTAAAATCCTTTTGTATGTCATAAGAGTAAAAGAGAAGCGCTGTTTTGGTAAAGGGCATGTTTATTTAACAAGAAAAAAAAATAAATAAAAGGCAAGTGAAAAAACAACAATAAACACACAAGTGAAAAACACACAAATTTGACAAGTGTAAACATTGTATTCCTAACAGTATTATTAGCACGTAACCTACGTCACATCATCAACATCAGCAACGACAACTATAACACCAGCAACGACTACTATAACACCAGCAACTACATCTTTACCACCAGCAACGACAACTATAACATCAGCAACGACAACTATAACACCAGCAACGACTACTATAACACCAGCAACTACATCTTTACCACCAGCAACGACAACATCATCCTTAGTTAAGTAACTTTCTACATTTAAATATTATTATATTATATTATATCATAGTATATTATTATGTAGTTTACTGACCAATGATAAGACGACACATGCAATTGACAATGCTTAAAAAAAAGGAGAAGAAGAAGAACACACAAGAAAAAGTTAGTTGACAAAATAATAAAAAAGGAAAGATTTTAGTCAGTCTGTGTTGAGCCGTGGGATCGTAGTGTTGTGCCAAAAAGATTAAAAAAAGAAATACATTGAATTTGAGTTGGTAATTAAAACCTGTGAACAAATTATGGTGAAATTTAAAAAGCAAATAAATTAAAGAAAGAAAGTATTAGCAACAAGAAAGTGCAATTTACACACACATACACACTGAAAGAAATAAAATTTAAGTATTTTGTGCAAATAAAGTAAAATTGTAATTAAAACTGCTTACATATTATTATTAACATCTTCAAGGAAAAAAGTATTAACGAAAATATTTAAAAACAAAAATACTCAAGTATTTCTGAAAAGAGAAAAAATTATGTGCCATAATTAAAAACTGAAATAATTATTAAATTATATTATAAATAAAATTTATACTTAAATAATTATAAATTCCTAATGAATATACAACTCGTTGGATTTGACATTTTTTCATTGTGATTTTTTCTTTGCTGTGTGTAAATTCGTAAAATAAATTTGTAAACTTATTTAGTTAATCAAATATTTTTTACCTTAATATCAGTATGAAACTATTTTGTTATTAAAGAAAATCGGTAAAATTGTGTAACTTTTTTGTAACAGATTATGAATAGTTAAATATAAAAAAGTTGGTTTTGTGGCAGCATTCGGAAAAGTAGCCTCTACGCATATGTATGTGTATATGACATTACTGGAAAATAAATGTGCATAAAATTAAATTCACTGATTAGACTCAATAGGGTAAACGCCCCAAAAAAATGAATTGTGTTTTAATGCTGCAAAATTAAATAGTGATTGTCTAATGTTAAAAACTAAAAGTGCTCGATATACATACATATTTTGTGGTTATGTCAATGTATTTTTATACAAATAAGTGAAAGACAAAGGCTTATGTTTTAAACAATAATAGTTACAATTAAGAAAATCCATCTAAAAAGTTTTGAATGTTATTTTAAAAACAACAAATCTCTTAATTATAAAACGAAATAGATTCCGCAATTGCAATTAAAATATTGAGAAATCAGACACAATATTAAAATCCTTTTGTATGTCATAAGAGTAAAAGAGAAGCGCTGTTTTGGTAAAGGCCATGTTTATTTAACAAGAAAAAAAAAATAAATAAAAGGCAAGTGAAAAAACAACAATAAACACACAAGTGAAAAACACACAAATTTGACAAGTGTAAACATTGTATTCCTAACAGTATTATTAGCACGTAACCTACGTCACATCATCAACATCAGCAACGACAACTATAACACCAGCAACGACTACTATAACACCAGCAACTACATCTTTACCACCAGCAACGACAACTATAACATCAGCAACGACAACTATAACAGCAGCAACGACTACTATAACACCAGCAACTACATCTTTACCACCAGCAACGACAACATCATCCTTATTTAAGTAACTTTCTACATTTAAATATTATTATATTATATTATATCATAGTATATTATTATGTAGTTTACTGACCAATGATAAGACGACACATGCAATTGACAATGCTTAAAAAAAAAGGAGAAGAAGAAGAACACACAAGAAAAAGTTAGTTGACAAAATAATAAAAAAGGAAAGATTTTAGTCAGTCTGTGTTGAGCCGTGGGATCGTAGTGTTGTGCCAAAAAGATTAAAAAAAGAAATACATTGAATTTGAGTTGGTAATTAAAACCTGTGAACAAATTATGGTGAAATTTAAAAAGCAAATAAATTAAAGAAAGAAAGTATTAGCAACAAGAAAGTGCAATTTACACACACATACACACTGAAAGAAACAAAATTTAAGTATTTTGTGCAAATAAAGTAAAATTGTAATTAAAACTGCTTACATATTATTATTAACATCTTCAAGGAAAAAAGTATTAACGAAAATATTTAAAAACAAAAATACTCAAGTATTTCTGAAAAGAGAAAAAATTATGTGCCATAATTAAAAACTGAAATAATTATTAAATTATATTATAAATAAAATTTATACTTAAATAATTATAAATTCCTAATGAATATACAACTCGTTGGATTTGACATTTTTTCATTGTGATTTTTTCTTTGCTGTGTGTAAATTCGTAAAATAAATTTGTAAACTTATTTAGTTAATCAAATATTTTTTACCTTAATATCAGTATGAAACTATTTTGTTATTAAAGAAAATCGGTAAAATTGTGTAACTTTTTTGTAACAGATTATGAATAGTTAAATATAAAAAAGTTGGTTTTGTGGCAGCATTCGGAAAAGTAGCCTCTACGCATATGTATGTGTATATGACATTACTGGAAAATAAATGTGCATAAAATTAAATTCACTGATTAGACTCAATAGGGTAAACGCCCCAAAAAAATGAATTGTGTTTTAATGCTGCAAAATTAAATTGTGATTGTCTAATGTTAAAAACTAAAAGTGCTCGATATACATACATATTTTGTGGTTATGTCAATGTATTTTTATACAAATAAGTGAAAGACAAAGGCTTATGTTTTAAACAATAATAGTTACAATTAAGAAAATCCATCTAAAAAGTTTTGAATGTTATTTTAAAAACAACAAATCTCTTAATTATAAAACGAAATAGATTCCGCAATTGCAATTAAAATATTGAGAAATCAGACACAATATTAAAATCCTTTTGTATGTCATAAGAGTAAAAGAGAAGCGCTGTTTTGGTAAAGGGCATGTTTATTTAACAAGAAAAAAAAATAAATAAAAGGCAAGTGAAAAAACAACAATAAACACACAAGTGAAAAACACACAAATTTGACAAGTGTAAACATTGTATTCCTAACAGTATTATTAGCACGTAACCTACGTCACATCATCAACATCAGCAACGACAACTATAACACCAGCAACGACTACTATAACACCAGCAACTACATCTTTACCACCAGCAACGACAACTATAACATCAGCAACGACAACTATAACACCAGCAACGACTACTATAACACCAGCAACTACATCTTTACCACCAGCAACGACAACATCATCCTTAGTTAAGTAACTTTCTACATTTAAATATTATTATATTATATTATATCATAGTATATTATTATGTAGTTTACGTTAGATTTCCTAATGTTACAGTAGCATTAAGAATTTTTTTTTTTACCACATATATATTGTACACTATATTAAGCAAAAAACTTATTAAACATTATTAATACACACCCAAATATGTACATATTTTTAACTGGAATGAATTAAATTGTATAAAATGAAACTCTAAGCTGCTTTATTTTGAAGGATTGCTGGATGGAGGTGAGTTAGAGGGGGACACATGTATATTAGGGGCAGGTAAAAAAATTAGGGTACTCTGCCTGTAATGGCGCTTGACTTCGAGTCAATGGGAGGGAACAAAAAGGTACCCAGCCTGGCATAACAACTGGCCAAGGCAGCATATCTACACACTAATGGTAGAATTTATATGGCATGTGTAGTGTATTTGTTTGTTTACGCGCCACGTAACTTAAGGGTCAAGAACCAACCGTACCGTAACCGTAGCTAGTCGGGGAAAATCCATAAACATGCCGCTTGATCGTATTTTGCTTTGCTTCCGGTGACAATTCGTAACGGGTTTCAGTGTGTCGCAAATGGCGTGTAACAGATAGAAAATCTTTAACACTGTTGCAGAACTCTACAATAAATGTATAAAAACACATTTTTCTGCTAGTTGTAAAATAAAACATGTGAATTGTTATGTAAGAAATGTAAAATAAAAATTAAAAAAACACAAATATTGTAAAAATTTCGCCTTTATTAAGTAAAACCTGTATTATTGTAAAATAAAATATGGGCATTTCCTCAGAATAGTCAACCAGGATGGAAAAACAAAATGTTGATAATCATCGTGGTTTGTTGTTTATAATTATAAAAAAAGGTCTATGTTAAATAATAGGATGGTTTCACAGCATATCTCAGCTGTTTTACTTGAGAAAATTGGGCTGGAAACTGGAAAATTTTATATTTTCTTTTTAAGCTAATTCTGAAGACATTTTTATATTTAATTATTTTGTATGCAAAAATTATGTTGTGTTTGCACTCTTTCTATAAAATCGTTCTATTACAATCAACTAACAAGAAAAAAGTGTAAGGAGAACAAAAAAGTTCAAATAACGGTTAATTTTTACTTTGTTTCTTATCTAAATTTTAATCGTACGTTCGCGACCTAAAACATCATTTTATTGTAATTGCCTTGCATTAAACGTCAACAGATGTGAGACATAACACATTTTAATTAAGTTCGGTGTCACTAATTTGGAAATTAAAAAAAAATTCTGAGTTACAAATCAATAAAGTTTTTTTTTTATTTGCAAAATTTCGTACATTCGCGACCGTAAGTAAATTTTTTTCATAAGCAATGCATTTATTTTCTTATCACGCAAATATACTTTCATAGGTGGGTAAAACATGTAATAAATCGCAAAATGAAAAACAAAAGCGATATATTAACAAAATTAAAAGCGATCCACAAAAACTAACAATTTTACGTGAAAAAGCTGCTGCGAGGATGCGAAATCGACGCTTAGCATTAAAAAGGATTTAGAACAAATGCAAGAAAAAGAACGCGCAAGGTTGAAAGAATACCGACAAAAGAAGAAAAATGAAGCTCAACAAGAAGAAGAACATGAAGCGTATTCGTGTAAACAAACTCTGGGAAAAGCAATGAAAAAGGCTGAAAGGGCATTACCAAGTGATTTGAAAAAAAATTGAAGTTATTAAAGGATTATTTAAGAAGTATGTCGAACCGAAAAATGACCAAAATACAACATCTACACAAGTTGATTTGGAATGGGAGAGGAAGTTGAAAGTGGTGAAAGACATTTACTTGCGTGAAGATGTAAGCGTTCAGTCGGCAGCCAAAAAGGACACCCTCGTTGTTGATGGACAAATTGTTGCTAAACGTTATATGCTGCTAACCGTATCGGAAGCTTACGAAGTCTATAAAAACGAATCAATTGAAGAATGCGTAAGCAACACAAAATTTTTCCAATGTCGACCCAAACATGTTCAACTCTCGACCAAAATGCCGCATAACATGTGTGTATGTGTTCATCACGCCAAATTCAGTTTTTTATTAAATGGTTGTGCAACAGTTATACAGTCTTTCCCCAAAACTTTCGAAAATTTTTTGCAATTAGCTTGTTGCAATATTAAGAATGAAAGCTGTATGACCAACAATTGCGAAAAATGTACAAAAGATGTAGAATATATTGTTCCAGTAAAATATTTAACAAAAATGGATGAAATAGTAAAATGGCAACACTGGCGGAAAGTAGACGATAGAATAACTTTGACTTACTCTGTTGCTCCGCTTTCAGATTTATTAAATGAATTGGAAGTTCAGTTGCCCCTTTTTAAAAGACACTTCTTTATAAAGCGAGACCAACAAAATTATTTTGAAGCCAAAAGGAAAAAAATCAAGCCCGGAGAACTTGTGTTACAAATTGACTTAGCGGAAAATTATAGGCTGGTCTGCCAAAATGAAGTTCAAAGCGCGCACTTTAGCTACAAACAAGTTTCGATTTTTACTTGCGTCGCATGGATGCTTGACAAAACTATGTCATTTGCCGTAATAAGCGATAGTTTAAGACACAGCAAAATCGATGTGTACGTTTTTATAACGATGATTGTTGAAGAAATTAAAAACCAACATGGCAAATTTCAAAACATATTGATTTTCTCGGACGGAAGTAGCTGTCAATTCAAAAATAAATTTATTTTTTGGAGCTTACCCGACTTAAAGGCTAAATTCGGTGTAAAACACTTGAGTGGAATTTCTTTGCAACATCACATGGGAAAGGTGCAGTCGATGGCGTTGGAGCGATTGTAAAGAGAAAGGTTTTCCAAATAACTAAAACAAAAAACATTGTTTTAAGTGATGCATTGTCTTTTTACAACTGCGCCCATGACCACATTACTGGAATTAACATGATATACATTGGAGCTGATACAATTGATAAGATGTCCCCAACTTTACTTGAAAAATTTAAAGATATACCGAGTATTCCAGGTATCAGAATGATGCATTCGATTTTCTGTGATGAGGACTTTAAATTAAGCACAGCTCTAACGGCCTATACAATAAAAACAAAAATATCATGAGCATTGTTAAAATTTCATTATTTCATAATAAATAAAATAGTATGTTTCTTGTTATAAGTGTTACTAAACACTATAAATTGAGTATTAAGTTTTTTGTTAAGGAAATTTGAAGATATTTATGGGAAAATGCATGGTAGTAATAATAAAAAAAAAATATGTAAAAATCGTACGTTCGCGACCCGTACGTTCGCGACCGGTTCTTAAGCTAATTAAACCAAAAATAATAGAGATATTTTTTGTGTAATTACTGGATAGAGACCTACATTAATACACTTTTAAAATAAATTAATCGTTCTTGAATATTCCGTTCCATTTCGCAGATTTTTAGATTTCACTACTGTCAGCCAAAGTTGACTTCTATTTTGCGTACGTTCGTGATCACATGTTTATAACTATCATTATGAAAACTTAAACTCGATAAAATCCATCTTTTGCACTGAACATAAAGCTACCAAAATGCTATAGAATCGCCAAAAAAATGCTAGGAAAAGTTTTGTTTTCTATATTCTTCGTACATCAAAAGCGTACGAACGTACGTTCGTGACTCCAGGAAATGCCGATATATAAGTTTGTAATAAAAATGAAAATAAATTGCAATAAAAACATTAACCTAACTGCTAAATAAAATGCTTTTAATATATTCTTTAAATGTCGAAGGATAATATATATTATTAATTTCATGGGTTCAGAAGAAAACATTGTTAAAGCTTAAATTGGATCGTGGGACAATAACATATGTACCTTATAAAAACATTTTTAGTAACATCTATTTAATGTACGACTTCCTGTATATTAGAAACTTTTTTATAAAATTTATTCATCTATATAACTTAATCTTTGTGGTTACAATTTGGTACATTATACATACATACATTTGCTTAGAATTAAATGTTTGAAATTTAAAAAAAAAAAAATACAATACTAAAAACAATTATACTCCGTTTATACAGTGCACGTTTCCATGCTTTTTTTAATTTGTCTTTGAGTTTACAAGAAAATATCATTAAATTCAAAATATTTTAATATTTTTTTTTGTACGCAAAAGACAAAAAACAAACGGAATATTAAGTATATGCAACTATGTACAATAAAACTTACACAGTGTAAAATTAATAAAATCAATTAAAATTATTCCGTTAATATAGATGAACGATTTCGGGTCTTGATACTGCATACACTGGAAAATAAATCAATTTGAATTTTGTTTAATAAAGATTAGAGAAATATAATTTCTTTATATTATCACTTTAACGTGGCCTTTTGTCATTTGAGTAGCTTCTTCGTAATTCCTCATTTTTAGTCGTATCATAGTAAATAGCACTTATAGCTTGAAATGCCTTTGTATTTTTGTGTGATAACAAAATCACCTTCATGATGAACACTGCGAAAAATGTTTTTGTTACATTACCACTGTCATCACTTATCTCATCAAAACGACCTTGACCGTACTCATCTTTTACCGAATTATTTTCATATTTGGATATTTTGGCATCGGTGGGTACACCATTGGTTTCTGCGTTAACAAAGGAATTTAATACACTTTCTTTAAGAAATAAACTTCTAAACAAAAGCAACTTATCATCAAAATGTCTGCGTTTATTTAAGGAAACATCAAGATTTTTATACAAACTTTTGTAGCGCTCTGAACATGTTGATATTTTAACAGGCAAATTACTTTATGCTAAAGCTTCACTACTGAATGAACAATAAAAATATAACAAAATGATAAAAAATTTTTGATATTGAAATTAAGCCAATAAAAAAGCTTACGAATTATGTAGGATTTATTACACGTGAAGCTCACTGTTACATATTTGTTGTTTCGATTGATTGGTTTCAGTGCCCTTGCCGGTACTATTTATGGGGAAAACAGCAGAGTAACGATCATTTATGCTTTTGTCAGTGTCAGGTCTATTATATATGACATCGGGATTCTTGCATCGCACTAAACTTTTACACACTATTTTATTGCATCCAGTTTATCGCGTCCAAAGTAGAAGAGTGTCTGTACATTTGGATTCTGTTCTAGACCTGATTCTATGATTATTAGACGCACCATTGTTTTTCCTATTGTGTACCTGAAAGTATTTAGGAACGATTTCACCAGTAATTCACGTTTTTTCTAAATTCATGCTTCTTCCACTTTTTTTATATATTGTGTATCAACACACAAACAATGATGTTGCATTTCTGCCAAAGGCCACAATTTTAGAATTCAGAAAACAATGCAGTTTTGAAGACACTTTCACTTTTTGATCCTCTAATTTTCGGTAAAACAATAGCAAAAAAAGTTTTTAAGCAATTAAATAATTAATTTATTGATTTTAACCAATAATTATTACTTTTTTCCAACGATAACTTTTTGTTTTCTTGTTAAATATCAAGTTTTTGTTTTGTTTATTTTCTCTTCTTCTTATTAAATTGCTCTATATTTGTCTCTTTCTTGAGAAGCTATAGAAAACCTGATTGTATTATTCTCTATGTGCCAAGGGTTTCATCTCTGTATACTCGATGGTTTCGTGTCTTGCTGTAAATAGTAGCTTCCGGAATGACACTTTTTTGACGCAATATCTTCTCCGCGCCACACTATTAAACTGCCATCAGAACCAAATATATTATACTTTGACACATGACATAAGTCCTTGATTACTTAAACATCGCCGCACTGTATCGGGTGTTATGGTATTTTGATATATTTCCAACTCAACGGCTGTTTTTTGGGCATTACTGAATGAGTTGTTGGGATACTATTACCTGTATGATTTTTGTTGCTTTTCTAATAAAGCAACTATAATTTTTCTTTCCTCGAAGAAGAGCTGGAGCTAATTGAAAGCTGCGAATGCTTTTCTTGGAAAACCGACAGTTTCTGAAAGGACGTCAATATATATTTTTTTTTAAATTTTGTGTTTGTTTTCCATTTTTTATTAGCGGTTTTTTTATATACATAGGTATATTAAATTTGATTTTTTTATTTATATTTGTATCGAATTTCATTTCGTATTTTCGTGTATTTTTATATTAGATTCATAGTTAGTTCAGATAGGCTTGCGATCAAAACTAGAGGATGTACAAAATGTTCATTCAATGCACGTTGAATAAGGAAGCGAAGCAAGAATATCAGGCTCCATTAAAACATATTATTGTGGTTTTCAGCTTCACGTGTCCTATTTTAAAATAAACAATAAGAGTATATTATGGGGTGCTGTATTTTATGTACCCTTCACTAGATAATAATTTTTTGGCAAATATTGGTGAAATTTTGACAGATGATTAATATTCTGATCTTTATAAGTTCCAACTATTTATTTTTTATTTATTTATTTAATTTAATTGTCTACGGACATTTAAATCCTTGCAGACATTTTAATTTAAGTACAACATATAACTTTGCTTAAAATTAACATACGTACATGATAAAAAAAGAAAACATTACATAACATAAACAATTAGCTTAAATTAAACATACATACAATAATAAGAAACATTACAAAAAATAAAAATTTACACAAATAAGTTAATTATTTAGGTGAACTAATATATTATTTCTAATTAAGTTTAATGACAAATTAAAATCAATAAACTTATAATATTTATTAAAGTCAGCACAAATTCTTCTAAATGGATCCGCATTAGCATAATTAGCCCGAAAGAATTCTACTGCTAAAGGGATAAAATGTCGTGTAGGGCGTTGTGGAACATTTAAATTAATTCTATTAATAAGTAAATGAGAAGAAATATCGCCATTAATCACGCCGAAAATGAACGAAATATTTAGAACTGTTCTGCGACTCCTTAGAGTTGGTAGCTTAATAAGAGAAAGTCTAGCTGAATAGGCAGGTAAGTCCAATGGGTTAAAGTTCAGTCCACGGAGACAAAAAAGCAAGAACTGTTTTTGAACAGATTCGAGAATATCTGAATATTTTTTATATATAGGGTCCCAAATTATGGATCCATATTCCAGAATAGGCCTGACAAGCGACATATAAAGGCTTTTAGTAATGTATGGATCATCAAACTCTTTAGCCCAACGTTTTACAAATCCCAGTACACCTCTTGCTTTGTTTGCTGTCAAATTTATATGTGAAATAAAATTGAGTTTGGAATCAAGTAACAATCCAAGATCTAATATTTTATCAACTTCTTCCAGCTGATAGTCATCGATAACATAGCGTGCATGTATTGGTTTCTTTCTAGCAAAACACATATATTTGCATTTCTTTAAATTTAGCTCCATAAGGTTTATTTTACTCCAGTTGTGAAGCGAATTAAGGTCATCTTGGAGGTATTGCTGGTCAATTATTTGACTGTAACTAAGAAAAATTTTTACGTCGTCGGCATACATCAAAATGTTGGATGAATGAATGACATCAGGCAAGTCATTAACGAATAACGAAAAAAGAAGCGGCCCAAGGTGGCTTCCCTGTGGTACCCCAGATAGAACATTTATGCATCTAGAACAGGAGTTATTAAAACGGACGATTTGTTTTCTATTTGTTAGGTAGGAGTATATCCATTTGACACTTAAATCGGTAAAACCAATTAATTCTAGTTTTATCTTCAGGAGCATATGGTTGACTTTATCAAATGCCTTGCTGAAATCAGTGTAAATCACGTCAGTTTGTTGTGTTTGCAGGAATCCACGATGTATAATCGTTGAAAAATGTAAAAGGTTTGTCGTAGTAGAGCATCTCTTTCGAAATCCATGCTGATAAGGGGATATAAAATTTGATGTATGAAAGCATAAATGTTCGGTGATAATTTTTTCAAATAATTTTGGTATAGTACTTAATTTTGCAATACCACGGTAATTTGAAATATCAGACTTGTTTCCTGATTTAAACAAAGGAATAATAAAGGACTCCTTCCATATTTCGGGAAAATTACCATTTTTTATTGACATGTTAAACAAAATTTCCAAAGGGATAGAAATACTATCAGCACAATTTATCAATATATTGCTCGGGATTTTATCAGGCCCACAGTTAAATGAGAACTTAAGATTTTTTAATTCATTATAGATTGTTGAAATATCAATAAATGGTATATTAATTGTATGAGTTTTAGCAATATTAAATGGATACTTAAAAGATTCGTCATAATCTGCATTTGAGTAAATGGTTGAGAAAAAATCGGCGAATAAATTACTTATAACGATTTCATCACTGGATTCAGTTAGTTGAAACTTTAAAGAGGAAGGAAATCCATCCGTTTTCTTTTTTTGATTAACAAATTTGAAAAATGTTTTTGGATTGCGTTTTAAATTATATTTCATTTTGTGTAAATAACTATTATAAAATATTTTATTAAGCGAAGAGTATGTAGCGCGACTAATGGAGTACCATAAATAATCAGCAGGATTACCAGACTGTTTGAATTTTTTATATAGTTTGTTCTTCCTATTTTTAGCGTAAGATAATTGTTTATTATTCCAAGGAGGACCAACATTTTTCTTACTTATTGTTTTCGGAATACACAAGTCCATAAAAGAATAAATCTTATGGTAGAAAGCTTTAGTCATCTGTTCCATATCAGTACAAGACAGTACGTTTTTCCAGTTGGTATCCTTTAAGAGTTCATTTAATAACCTGTAGTTGGTATCCTTAAAAGAGAAGGTCTTTATATATGAGGGCATCACAGATTTCTGTTGAGTTGAAACTAATAATTCGATAGTAGGATGGTGTGTATCTTCAGGTGATATTATGGGTAAGGAGCGCCTAATAAAACAATCGGTAACATCATTAACGAAAATTAAGTCTAGTAACCTTGAGGAACAATTTGTGATGCCATTTAGTTGGTATAAGCCCAAGTCGTATAAAATATTAAAAAATTCATCAGAATTAGAACCTAGCGTGGTTTGAACAAAATATTTCTCTTCCGATAAATACTTCCACGATATTGATGGTAAATTAAAATCTCCAAAAATAAGAATTAAATCATCCGTAAATGCTGATCGAACAGTTGATTTGATGGCTTCAGCGTGTAGAGTATATATTCGGTTTGGAGAAGACGGCGGCACATAAGAACATGTTATAAAAATTCGTTTACTCCTAGTTTTTATCATTACAGATATAAATTCAATATCAAAAACTGTGTCAGTTACGACAAGCTCCGATGACAAACTAATAGAAACTGCAATAAGGACTCCACCACCAGTAGTTTTACTGCCACGATCACGACGAAAGATGTTGAATTTATTACAAAGTATTTCAGAATTTAAAAAGTTATCACTAAGCCATGTTTCAGTAAATACTAAGACTTGGTGATTCAAGTTGAAACTTTCAATATATAATGAAGAAAGTTTTGTTCTCAATCCGCGAACGTTTTGGTAAACTATAGAAGTATAATCAGTAATCGATTTCAGTTTTTTGGCGCATCAATTTCTTGTTGTGGGAGGATAGCAATGTTACCAATGTTACCTGATTTGTTTCTGGGTGTAAATTCGCGGACAAGAGTATTGTTTGGCCAGAAGTTCGGATCCAACAAAACATCGTAAAGCATAGGTGGAATCGATATTTTAAAAGAAGATATCGATCTTGGTTGAGAAAATTTGAATTTGTGTATTGAAATGTCCGCGTCTTTTCCAATTTTATTGTTCAAAAAGTATTTAACTGCTTCAATAGTAGTATCACTAGCCAAACGAGATACAAAAATAGCTCTTCTTGGAGGAATAGCTCGTAGAGGGCTGTAAACTACTATA